>DWHK01000640.1:0-13175 GCA_018247855.1 Graphium androcles
TTATAACAAATTACCGGATCCAATGAAAACACTTAGTATTAACATGTTTAAAAATAAATTGTTTCAAATCTTAATTAGTAAATTTTATTATTCGATAAATGAATTTTTAAATGACATGTATGTGTGTATGATATATAAGAGCTATGCTCTTGTCGGTGAAGCAATCTCCATTATTCTCTATTGGATGCCAATACTTTAGTTTTCTGGTACGAAACTTCCTTTAATTATATGACATATTATAAGGATATTGTGAAATGTAATAAATTAATATTGTCTAAATCTGTTCTGTATCTGTTAAAATTGTTTTAAATTAATATTGAAACGATTAAAAAAAATATTTTTACACCAGAAATGGTATTTCTTCGTTAAATTAAAAGGTAAGTAACAAAAGAATTAATAAGTATTTTTTTAATACATAAACATATTCAATCGTGTGACTGTAATATAATAGAGTAATAGTATATCACATTGTTTCAGTATTTAAGAAAATGTCAAAAAAACGAATGTATAATGATCCTTATGTCAACTTTGGAATTTTCAAAACATGTTATTTAGATAGCGTAATAGATATTTTTCATTACACTGACATATTGAATCACCGCCGTAGATAATTCCGAGAATATAGTTTTATTTCTAATTCATCGCTCTAAACATGCACAATCAATATTGATTGAAACGTTCTATTAATTTTTACATTCCAATCGAAGCTCTCTAATGACCCACGGGATCTTTCTTCTACTTTATATAAACGACTTTATACAAACGAGCAGACTGAGTCAGCTGAAGTTAAGGACTCCGGTGGACACAAACAAACATCCGAAGAGTAGCAGCGCATTGCTAATTTTGGATTTTTTTTTCACTTTATTTTTTTTACCCTTATTATAAGCTCTAGGCTTGTGTTACAAGGGCGTTTAACAAACACAAATTACACAGACACAAACACCCAGATCCGAAACAAGTATTTGTAGGTCATACAAATATTTGCCTCGGGTAGGAATCGAACCCACAACCTGTGACGCCGCAGCTAACGTTTTAGAGGAAGCGTCGACCGGTCATAGAACTCTTGAAAAAAACTTCAATAATAACCTTTATATTACCTGCTAGCTGACCCGCGCAAGTTCGTCTGCGTTACATAAGAGGGATGTCGCAAAATGAATAAATTTTTCGCGTTTTTGCGATATGTTCACTTATGCTCCGCTCCTACTGATTGTAGCGTGATATTATGTAGCCTAGAGACTTCCTCAATTAATGGGCTTCCTAACACTGAAAGAAATTTCCCATTCGAACCAGTAGATCCAAAGATAAACGCATTCAGTCAAACAAACACTACAAGTATTTTTAAATTGGTCTTTCAAATGGTCTAGTGATCCATGTCCAAACAAAGTAATTACCATAATTCCTTAAAGCATTGAGTTGCGATAAAAGAAATGACCACTAACGTCCGAATATAGATTCAAATACAATAATAATCTACAAATATGCTAAGGGGATGCCGCCAATGCATTGGCAAGTGGAATCCGAACGAAAAAAGCCTTCAAGGGCGTCACAGACGAGTCGCTATATCTGCGGTCGCGCGAACACTGTTTATTCTTCAATAAGGTAATTAAAGAAGCGCATTAATGAGGTTGGCAGGGTCGTCGGCCGGACTGGCGCGGCGCAGGTAAGCCGCATCGGGCTAAGCTTCGACCGTGAACGCGATTTGTCTTTTTTATTTGTTTAAAACGCTTATAAGAATACACATACACGGACCAAAAATGTACAGGAACATAAATTCCAAGTTGCGTCAACTATCGTGTGAACTTTGTCCGGTGTTGTTTGTTTTTGTGGTTAAATTTAAGTACAAAAAGTTAATACTTCGTAACGCGATTTAATCGAACTCTATTGAAAATTAATTCGTTTTTAGGATATTTATGTTTTTAATATTAATCGTCAGTTGCGACTTCATAATGAATAGTACAAGATTAAAATACTATATCTGCGCTCTAGCACATTTGAAAACTAAAACATTATTAAACTGGACGCAATATTTGAACGGCAACCCAATTTGGCTAACGATTTGATAACGAAAATTTACTACATCGCTCTACATACAATACAATGAGCCCGGTATTTAATTAACGCGGTCATTGGCACTGAGAATTACAAAAATTCGATGAGAATAAAGCTCAACTGTTACATTGGGTTACTGAACTGATTTATATATAAAAAGTGCGTGTGTACTGTTGTACAGAGCACACCAGTCACAAGTGGAAATTCTTTGACAATTCAAATATTAAAACAGCGCATGCGCAGATAAACGGATACAGTACAAAAAAGAGAAAGAATATTCCTATGTCTTTATTTCTTACTGTATGAGGCATGACGCCAGCATGAAGTTTTTCTCTTCCTGCGCGTATAAATGTTTAACTTCGAAACGGTCTTCTGTTTTATAAAATAATCTCTGGTGTAGCCGGAAGTTTCAAAGATTTATTATTCACAGGGCACCAACTGTTTGTGAGTTGCACAAATTTTTGGCTCATACTGTTATTAAACACTAAATTTCGATGTAAAAAACGTAAAGTAACTGTCTATTTTCAACTGTTTATTCCTGGGCAAAGACCTCCTCTAGACAGAATATGTAGGGTATAGTTTGTAACGCGGCCCTAGTGCGGATTGGCGAACTTCACGTATCTTAAAGGTGCTTTATTATTTCTTAGATATACAGTGTTCCTTACATGTTTTCCGTCACCGCATTCTTAAAATTGCAATTAAAAGTTTATAATTTCGTTGATCGTGTCGAGATACAGAATTTAAGGCGAGCACCCGGATAGTAAAAACCACGGGTCTAAATTTCTATGTTCCAGGCAAAATCTTTAGTTATAATGGCTACCGTTTTCATCAAAGGCATGTACAGCGTTAGGCTCCTAACGGTATAGGGGTCAGGTGTTTGCGGAAACTTGTGATTGCATGTGCACGCCGGCCGCAATTCACACGGCATCAATGGGCCCTCGTTACCAAGTTGGCGCAGTGTAGCTCTAAAGGCCGGCCTTTAAGGTTTTATTAATTATAAACCAAGAGGCGGCAGACCTTATCGCTAGCTAGTGCAATCAAATTTAAGATGTTTATATAAAATGATTGCGACTTGGATACACAATTCAATGTAGGTAATCGTATGTCTGTTGTTTTGTACTCGACGTTAATAACGCCCCCGTTAGCGTGCATTTTGATGTTGAATTTCAGTTGGCTTAAAACCTACACTACGCTACATATCTTTCCTTAACGTCATGCTAATACATGCATCCAATTATGCACTAAATTCTTATTTACATGAACAAACATGGTTATGAGTTAAAGGACTTTGTTTTTAGACAGGTTGTTTGATCACTTGTAAAACATAACTATTATTTGGAGTTGGCGGCTAACGGTTATTTTGAACTACAAGAAAGGGTATATGTACATATCTCATAAGACTGAGTTTATATAGACTTTAGTTAATATTGATAGAATCTATTTTTAAAACTAAATATTCAAACTCACTCAAATTCATAATTAACCTTTTGCACAAAATCCTTCATCTATTTATTACTTTAATTGATTCGAATTTCCTTCCCTCCGATTTGTGACAACTGAGAGATCTAATTCCAAAGGCGTCGATATCGTCCTTATTCATATAATTCGGAGAGCGAACGAGACGCGGAAACTGGTAAGCATCCATTCATTCGACGGGGGGAAGCTATCAATCATGTGAAGCCTCCCACCGCGGTCTTCGCGGCCCGGCACTCGCAATATCGCTAAGAGTGCCCCCGCTTATTTGCCAACGTACAGATGCTCGAGTTTCGGGGCCCGTAATGAAATTTAAACATGCGATAACGGGATGTGCGGCGCAGCGAAGACGAGGGACAGAAAAACATATTCTAACATGTCGACATGACACACACGGATACGATGAGAAAGCTGGATAGAAAAACTAAATTTAAATTAACAACTTTACTCCATACAAAATTATATTAATGTGGCAGTTTCAACTTGGCAGTTAGCGTCAATATCGGTATTTGGAGTTGTAAAAAAATAAACAGGCCCTGGTTAAATATATACTAATAAATACTGCTTCTCTAAATTCCGAACACATCTAATGGACATACAATCTCATCTTTGTTCAGACTTAGTTTCCTTAGTTTGATCTTTTGATAAGCTTGATCCTAAGATAACTTCAATCGTTATAGCATCGCACGTGTCGCATAATTTTTTTTTTCATTTTTAAAAACCGCCGCCCTAACTATAAGCTTATACATAAATTCCACACGCACAAACACCCAGATACGAAACAGTTATTTGTATGCCATACAAATAATTGTTCCGGGTGGATCGAACCCACGACCTGAGACGCCGAAGCCATACTGTACCTCTACACCTTCGTTTTGCTACCTAAGTTTTTATGCGTAGCTCAGCACGTGCCGTCAGTGCCGCGAAGTGAGCCACAGTCAGGTATAATTGCGGGCGGTCGCGATTAACCCAGAGACCTTTGCACCGATCAGCTGAGCGGCTGACGCGTTGGCACCGCGACGCGACCCACTTAGACGCGATTGTTGTGCCCGCACCACTATGCGTTGCGAGTTGCATAAGTGCAAGCATCGTGCGTTGCAAATGTAAGGAACAATGAGAACAGAATAAAAAAAACTAAAGCTGAAACTTCACCAGCGATATAAACGACAACCGGTTTCTAACTTTGTTATCAAAAACGATTTAAATCACTTGTAATATACACTCTCATATTCACATTACCAACAAAAATTTTAATCTCAAAAAATAAATTGACGAAACGAAAATTTCACTTACTCTCAATAGTCAGTATTTCGTTACTATATTCTAAGGCCTAGATAATAATGATTTATAAACTTACCCATTAAATTTACATAGAAATACATACCATGTAATAATTTTACATACAATTATATAAGGTCACATCTCGCCGATTTAGCGAAATTAATTCGTTGTAGTGTGACTGTAAATTGATGGATGGTATAAATATTTGTAATATTGGAAGTAATTTAATTTAAGACCGAGAAGGAAATTACTCCAAGGAATACCGTAGGGGCCTTGTTTTCTTTTACGTTCTGTCTGTTTACTAAGCAATTATTAAGAGATGGTGAACATAACCTCGCAACTTCGGTGTACCGGTAATAACAGTAATTTAAAAATGATTTATTGATTTCTTAGGCAAGGGATCAAGAAGTCGGTGTTAACTTTTTCACAAAAACACTAATACGAAGAAATTTCTTAGTATTTATAGTACTTAATCAAAACCCGAGTTGAAAGAGTCCAATAGTTGTCGACACGTGTGATACCGATTGCCTCAATTCTGATCAAATTGACTGTTTTCTATTTTCAACCGACTCCAAAAAAGGAGGAGGTTTTATTACGTTTGTTACTTAGAAAACTGTTTACTGGGTGAACCGATTTTTATGATTCTTTCTTTTATTTGAAATCCGTGTGGTCCCATTTAAATTTCAACAAGATCTGACAAGTAGTTTTTAGGTTATTAATGAAATAGTTGATGTTGAAGAAGAAAACACATTACGAAACTCCACTTTTGAGGCGGTTGAAATCGGTTTTTTTTTAATTTTCTGCGAAAATAATACTTGTTTTCATGATATTGATGAAAAAGTGTTTATTCCCGATGATGATAGGGGAATCGTCTCCTTCTGGAACAGTATATACGACCACTTGTACACACCATACAACTAACAAATGTAGAGCAACTTTTAGCTAAACTAAAATACTGGCTGTATTTATCTGATTTGTCCACAAATCTTTTCGCCTCCAACGTGGAACACATGGCAAACGGGGTTCAAATAACATTGTTAGCTAATTCGGATCGGTGCCGGTTGGCAATTAACCCGGATAGCGCTGGCGGCTCCTTGTGCGGAAGTAGCGCAATGGGCCCCCGGTTGATTTCCAAATTGCGCAATTGTTTTGTTCGAACACAATTAGTTAACAACAATCCCATATGTCGCAGAATATAAAACATTAGTTTTATATTTAAAAATACACCTTTGTATTAACAAAAGTGTATGTTTATGTCGCTATCTAAGATATTTAACGATATTATAAAGATAATAATAAATTCGATGACCGGTTGGTGCAGTTGCTAAGCCTTTGGCTTAACCGTCGCGGGTCGTGGGTTCGATTCCCACGTGGAACAATTATTTGTATAGTCTACAGCTAATTGTTTTGGATCTGGGCGTCTATATATGTAGAATTTATGCTTGAAAAAGCCCTTACAACACACGCTATATAGTTTACAGTAAGGGCGGCGTTTATATTTTAAATAAAAAAAATTATTACAATATCTGGTAGATCTCGGCTTGGTTGTTAAAAGATGATGTTAAATTTAATAAATAACTAACCAAATAAATTGTTATCTACACTTTTTCCGAAATTAATACCCGGATATATAAATTTATAGACCCATAAATATGATGAAAATCTAATGGTTCATTAGATTTTGATCAAAAGTGCCGTGCCCTGTCATCGTAGTTTCCTGCTAATCTTATTAGAAACAACAACATTACTTCTCATTACAATCAAATATTGGTTTCTTTTTGTATACAGTACATCATTTAACTCGCCGTCGATTATAGCATACATTTAAAATAACAAAAACAAGGAGACTCGCGCGACCAATGTATTCCTGTTCACTGTGTCTTTGTTTAAAAGGAGATAATTTTAGAAACAAAGAGATCCCGATCCAAACTAAATTTATTAAAGCGACAATAATAGAAGATGCCATGCCCTTATGCAAACCTTTGTCTAATTAAAGAAGAAAGTCACAATATTTGGAAACTAACTTTTTGTCACAACTTAATTTGCGCGAACTACGATTGAGGGCTGCAGACTACAGAAAATTTGAAAATGATCGACTTTATACCCTGCGGGATCACAAAATTCGTTTTGCACAAAGATTTAAAAAAAAATTCTTAGTAGAATTAACATTTTAAGTGTGAGTTGGAATATAAAAAATAAATAATAAGAAAAAGACAAAAAAGAACACTTAGAGATTGTAGAAAACAAAACACTGTCTATCGAGATGAGAATATACGGTTATATTGCACTTTTTACGTTATACTTATAACCGAAACTAATGTAATCCCCTATTTTTATATAGCATTATAATACTCGTGTTATCAATTGTAAGATTTTATAAAAAAGTAATAAATACATAGCATATCCGTTAGAACGTACCCCTGACAACTGTGAAATTATTTTTTTTTAAAGTATAGATTTCATTACGGTACTCAAGTGATTTTCTGATAACTTCTGAGAATAAATTTACTTAGATAACAAATTTCCTTCGTTCCAATAAAATTGGAATATTAATTATGTTACAAAAAGATCGAAATTATTAAAGCAATATTACTATAATGTTATTATCCTTATTAGCCAATTAACATTTTTAAAAAAAAAAAAATATAACATTATAGTAACGAAATTATTGATATTTTGGATATACTAAGATATCATAAATTAAGGGTAAATCTTCGAAGATTGCCTTTTCAATATTTCAATATAAAATAATATAATTTCGTAAATAATGAATGTATATAAATATACATATATATGAAACACAAACCTATTTTTTTCAACACGTTATTCCAAATCCACTGATATTTGAAATCTACGTATACGAGCGATTAAATCATTTACGCCAGTTTATATCGGGATTTGATATTCTAGAACAAACGTAAATAACCACAGCACACGGATTCTATCAAGTGAAAATTCAAAAAGGATCACACGTGAATCGATTGACAAACAATGGTGAATAACGAGCGACGGTGAGCGATGTCGATTAATTAATCGATTCAATGAATTTATGTCTGTATTCAACTAGTACGCTAGACTATATTGTATTTTTTTAACTCGCAATTAAGCAAATGGTTCATGTATGTGAGTGCCATATAAAAAAAAGAAGAAAAGAGTGAGGTGTTCGGAAGTCCATCTCTGTTTTTCTTTCCTTAATACTGCTATTGTTATAGATATAAGTTGGCAAGCGAGTAATCGGTTCACCTGATAGTAAGTGAAAACCGTCGCCCTCATACCCTGAGGGTAGCTGGTGAGTTGCCAGCTTCAAAGAGAAAAGGTCATTGGGCAGAATGAGTTGAAACAATCCAAGCATACGTTATTTTACACTGACTCTACGTACTTATTAGGTCACAGTGCAGCAACGCTACTAGAACTACCTCATATTCCAAAAGTACATAAAAGTCGACCATTATTTACCATCAGGTGACTAGTTTATGCGATTTTTAAAGTACACCTTCGTCTGACTTGTTTACCTGACAAAATGCTCTTACAACGAAATAGCCACAAAACACGACAAGACGGCGCCACTTTTAGATTACTAAAACCTAGGCTGTTGTTACTCAATTAGGTCTAATATTAAATTCTACCGAGGTAAAAGAAATTCAAGACCTGTTTATTAGAATGTGGAAGTAATACCTTAAAAATTTTAACCGACACGTATGAAAATCAAGAGCATCTACATCATATACAAATAAATAAAATTAGAGTGTCCGTTTGTAATAAAAAAAATAACGGCTTTTTTCTACATGCATATGAATGTATATACGGTGCATATACCAAAATATTTTTTTTACAATTTTCGTCTGTCTGTCTGTTTGTTGTGGCTAATCTCTGAAACATCTGGACCGATTTTGACGTAACTTTCTCTGGCAGATAGCTGATGTAATAAGGAGTAAAATAGAGTACTTTTATTTTTGAATAAGAAATTGGGTTCCGTATAAAAAATTATAACTTAAAAGCTATTGCTTTATATATATAGTAATGTTTTATGCGGGTGGAATCCGCAGGCAATAGCTAGTTCCGTATAAAGTTAACAATTCCCATCATATGGCGTCACAAATGGGTTATTTTTTCATAATCATCAAATGAAGATATTATTTTACTTCATTTTAAATACAACACGTTTCGTAACGCGGCCTCCTTTACCTCACTTCGGTGTCACTGGCGAAAATTTAATTATGAGTGCCACTGCCAAAATTGTAGAACGGCAAGCACTATTGTTCCGTTTTTAGCTACAATTTGGTGAGAGCGTTGAAATAATGCAATTAGAAGTGTATTCGAGAACACCTCATGTACGCGACAGAGCGTAAAAGCTACAACTCATAACAGAATTTTACTAAATTCTTCACAAATATCTAAACATAATTAATTTTTTTATAGGAAAAGTTACCTGATGTTAAGTGATTCCCACGCCCATGGACATACACAACATCTGCAGAGTTGCGTGTGCGTTGCCAGCTTTGGAAATTGGATATAACAGGTAGGATGGGATACGACTTTATTAAGTATTTGATGAGGAAAGGAGTGGAAAAGAAAAGTGTAGGAATGGCCATCCGGCAACCCTAAGAGCCATGCATATTTTATTTTTTGCTGGCTCTGAGAAGGTTGGTGGTACCTCCCCGGGCGAGCGCGGCCGTAGAAGTGTAGCAAAAGCTGTATGAAGGATGTTATGCTCTAAATTTCTAATTTTTCAAAAACAAAGTATCTAACATTGATATTATTAAATTAATGTATGTTTATATTCTATATATAAATTCTTTCCAACAAAAAAATCATTTGAATCTGTTCTTTCCGGTCAAAGAGAGTGTTACGTCTATATACGTGTTAGTCTTGGTGCATTTTTTTTTCAAAAGATGAATTTATCGAGTGTTCTTTGTGTGTGTTTGTGCGTACGTGTGTGTGTAATTTAACAAAATGTAATCAGCAGCATCAATATTATAACTCTTTTCTAGTTTATATCATATCTAGTAAACTGAGAAGTTATGCCGTATATAAGATTACATGCAGACGGATATATAACGTCCTATTCTGAAGTACATTCAAGTTCAATCATCAAGCGACCGAACTATAGCCGTCACTGTTCAAGCAATCAATGCCAGTCTTTGACCTGCCTGGAAAATGATAGAAGATCGTAAATAGCAGCGATTTTATATCACTCTGAAGGCGCGAAGTCACTTCAAGTTATTATCACATAGCGAAGCTTTATTAAAGATGCATTAAAATCCTTATTAATGTAGTATGATTAATAGTAAATACTGATAATTATTCTGCTCTTTAAACATTCAGACAATAAAAAAGTATTTTATTGTAACAAAAATATAAATTTATTCGCTTGTGACATTATTTCGACTAGATTTTACAAGGTGGTAGAGTATATTTTGCTGCACTTCTACGGCCGCGCTCGCCCAGGGAGGTACCACCACCCTTCACAGAGCCAGCATAAAATAAAGTATGCATGGATGGTAGGGTTGCCGGATACCCATTCCTACCTTTTTCTTTTCCCACTCCTTTTCCATCAAATCCTTATTATAATCCTAACACATCCTACCCTTTAACTTGTTTTACACAGTTTCCAAGGCTGGCGACGAACACACAACTCTTCGGATGGTATGTGTCCATGGGCGACAGGATCACTTAATATCAGGTGAACCATCTGCTCGCTTGTCAACCTTTCCAATTAAAAAAAAATGTTTTTCGTATCAGCAACAAATGTTCTATAAACATTAATATTGGCAAAAAGCAACGTACGATACGTTGTATTTTCCTAAAGAAAAAGTCTGGCAACTCTAGTTTCCAATCAATACATTTTGAAATGTATTTGCGTAAACGAAATAAAAATAAACACCTCCGCAGTTCTTAGTAATTTTATTTTAAACTACCTATAATTCGATAAAAACAAGAATAACAGGCCCGTCCATTCATAGCGTGTTCAAGTTCGTTTGTCCTTCGTTCTGTACGCAGGTAAAGGTCGCGAACTCGCGGGCCCAGGCAAGGCCCGGGAGGGTGAGGTATCCTTACCTCCCGCCCCTCCGTCGCCCACAACGCTCAGATCAACAACCCCGAATCCGCTGAGATAAGCCCGGATCGGGGAATTTTAAGGAAATAGTTTAATTAAAGCGAGCTCCGAACGACAATTACCAGTCTATTGGAATATTTAAAGGCGAAATTAAAGATAGCGTGACATTAAAGTGAAGAAGTAGACTAGTCGTTACCTGATATCGATTGATTGAAAAAAATTAAGACATTGGAACGTTTTAAAAAGCGAAAAAAATGTTTATATCTTTTACTACCTACTACCATTCAGTAATTTTTCGTCCTTAAAGGTGTAATATAAAAACTTATTAATGATTTATCAGTGATATATAAATGGATTTTATTAAAAGTACTATTTTCGCAGAAAATTTAAAAAAGTAGACTTTACACACATTAGAAGTGTACTTTCGAGGCACATTTTTCCGTTACTTAGATTTGAAAAAGAAACTACTGTACCGATTTTTATGATCGGTTCATATATGACGGAGTCATTTCCGAACGTACAGAAGAAACGAACCTCTTACTTTTTAATGTCGGTTAAAAACGTTTATTTTAGTTGCAGAATATACAAATGTTTTATATACAGATATATACAGCATCACTGATTGCAATTACTAGTTTAAATTTTAGATATGTACTATCTGTCTACGGTTTTATAATTTCAAGAGATTTATTTTTAAACGGTAAAATAAATATATATATTTTAACCATCTCGGATTTTAAGTGGCGTGTCAATAAAAAACGTACCAGATTTCGACCTTCAGAGAGTTAGACCTTCAGCAATATAGCTGTACGCTTCCAATTTCATAGAGTAGCTTTTGTGTGATTTGCGTACAAACATGCACACAACTGTTATAAAAAATGCTTTTTTCATTTTTTTTTTGATATTTCCAATGTACAGTCTTCGGCAACTTACAATTTTATTATTTTCTCGTTGCCGATTTCAAATATGCACAATTAATAATAAACTATTGAAAATTACTACAATTAAACTAACCCAGAAACTCCACTAATGTTTATATAGAAAAATCCCCATTTTGAAAGAAGTCTAAATTTAACTTCGTTATTTTCCTGATGCTGTTTTTTATTACACGACTTGTTTGTCTCAACGATACGTTTTTATTGCGTCAAAAAGTTCAGTAAACTTCCACACCGTGGTAGAAAAATGTCATCGCAAAGTTAACAAGTATACAAAAAAATTGGCACGTTCTAAAGGTTTTGCCTTAATATATTTGACCGAGCGAACGAAGCGAGTGAAGTTTACAATTAGAGTTTGAGCGAAAACACATTTTATGTATGTATATTCCGCGAAAACTGTCAAACCCATGCTCCAATTTAAATGAAATTTGGAATACGTAAGCAATATTAGTACAATTTTTAAGTTCATTGGGCATCAAAATCGGTTGAGTACCTGGTTTATAGGATATTTAAATAAAAGTAAAAAAAATTCAACAAAAAAAATAATCACGACGTCCAAGTTCGCAGCGAAGTCAGTTTAACGAGATTTTTAGGCGAGACAGAAGCCATGGCGCGTTGTTCCATATCGGACACACGTCGCACTCGTCACGTACTCGTAGACGAATCACGCGAGCCGTCCGACAATGGACATGAGAGTTGATTCAAAACTTCCAACTGCGGCGTACGCTACTACGATATTGGTTTTACTATACTAGATGTTGCTGGCGGGTTTACTCGCTTAAATATAAATTTTGTCAGTCTTTTTGTAATATTATTATATACATATATACAAAAACCCCAAGATACACAGTCTCGAAGAAAAGTAACAATCAAAACCGTCTGCAATTCAACATAAATGTTAAAGTTATGACATTTATTTTTGTTTTTAATATTCAATTTTACATCCTTGGTACAAAATTGTTTTACAGAGCTATATTCAACACGGGATTAATACAGATTGAATTTACCAAGATAAACTTATGCATAATTTGATATAGTGATATATCAACTGATATTATGTTACCTTCGGGATCCTACCTGGGCTGCATGTCTGGAATACATAAAAACTAAATGGAATCAGTCTTTCAGTTTTTCTCTATCTACGTATTATGTTGGAATTTATTCATGTACGTAGACAGAATTGTATGTAGTATGATTCTTTTTATATGCAATTGATCTAAATACTGCTTTACTAAATTTTCATTATTAGTTACTAAAACTGGTTGATTAGTAAACATTATAATTTTTGTCTTACAAAATTATGCTATTCATATAGCCAATTCCCACTATTTACACGGATTAGCATCATCGCAAAACACTGTACTTAGTACAGACTAGTACTG
>DWHK01000641.1:0-13171 GCA_018247855.1 Graphium androcles
CCATTCACAGAGGCAGTATACAATAAAATATGCATAGCTCTTAGGGTTGCCGGATGGCCATTCCTACCCTCTTCTTTTCGCACTCCTTTCCCTACTAAATCCTTAATATAATCCTAACTCATCCTATCCTTTTACCATTATATTTTATCCAATTTCCAAGGCTGGCAACGCACACTCAACTCTTCGGATGTTGTGTGTGTCCATGGGCGACGAGATCAGTTAACATCAGAACCGTCTGCTCGCTTGCCAACCTTTCCTATAAAGAAAAAATACATATAAAATACGTAAAAAGACACTTCCAGGTTAAGAGCCGAACCTGTCAGCAAATTTGATGGTAACCCCAACTCTCATCGGAACATGACACAGGAGGGTGTTCTTTTGATGCTTTTATGTTTGGGGATCTATAGAAGACCAGGAAGAGTTGTATGTACTGGTTCTAATCTCTTTGACCTGTGTCTATCAGTTTAGCCAAATGTTGTTCCAGTGTCTGATTAAAGCTTTCAACCATACCGTCTGGCTGAGGACGGTACGCCGTAATTCTGGTTTTATGCATCCCCAGTAATTCGGTTATGAACCTCCTGGAATAGCTCCGATACAGAATTACTGTCTTCATCTGAATGGATCTCCAACGGTACCCCATATCGGCAGATTACTTCGTTAAACAATTTTGTAGCCACGGTGGTGGTCTCTTGGTTTGACAAAGACAATTACAAAGACTCTCAGCCATTTTATAAAGTAATCTATAACAACCATGAAATACTTGTTGCCCTCAGTAGTTTCCGAATGGTCCCCAACATTTTAAAGTGTCAATTCTCCCCTACTTCCTGTCCTAGGCCCTTTTACCGCGACATATATCTAGCAATTGCGGCATTAGTCTTCCACGTCATCTCTGCAGTGCAGCTAGTAAAAACGTTATCTCAACTTTATTAAAGTTCTCTTAATTCTGGGATGTCCACCAGAAGCGACATCGTGTACAATTTTTTTAGCACTTAGTTTCCCAGACTTCTTGGTACCGCCAATTGTAAGTTGGCTTCTTTACCCTATGATTTCTCCCATTTCCGGTAAATGATATCATTTTATAGGATCAGTCTCTTCCATCGAGCCATTGCCATCGAGCAGCTCTTGGTAATCGTACTTTCCGGTGCTACTTCATTCCAGTTTGCTGGCACCTGGCTTCAATCACTCAATGGTCACGCTTTTCCTATTGTACTTTCTTCACCTGGCCGTTTGTCCATTCGTTACTAAAAGCTTTGGTCATTATCACTTTGACCGTTTTTTAATCCTTTTCATACGACCGGGGAGATATCAAGCAAGATCAAGGATAGGATTTGATGACTGATCGGCGCAGTTGCTAAGCCATTAGCTTCGGCGTAGCGGGTCGTGGGTACAATTCCCACCGGGAACAATTATATGTATGGCCTGCAAATAATTGTTTCGAATCTGGGTGTTTGTATGTACCTATGTTTGTAAAAAGAACACAAGCCTAAGAGCTTATAGTTAGGGCAGCGTTTGTTTTTAATAGAATAGAACACAAGAAGATAGGACCAACTTTTGCAACATCCGATGCATGGATTTTGATGTTCAGCCAGTGATCAGCCCGTATTGCCCGGACCCAACTAAGAAACAACAAAAAAAAGTAATTTTTCTTCCACGGAATTTTTTCCACAACTTCTAATTTATAAAATAAGTGCTTATTACTACTAGGTTACGGAGGTAATTCGGGAATAACTAACAGAATAACGTTAATTTAAAAGAAACGAGCACATAATTAAGGAAAGGTATTTATTGTCAAATGTTTCAAAAATTACATAAAACAACAGCAATTCATTGGAGAACGTGGTTACTGCATTTACAAAATCGAATATTACATTACAAAAACACGCCAAATATTTACATCGTTCGATTTAATGCAAAAAGCGTAAGGCTACAAGTTCATGGATGAAATTCGATAGGAGAAAATTATTTACACAATTATCAAAAAAAAAAAAATTAACAATCATAACAATTTGAAAACTTCAACATACATTTGATAAAAAAAATGGCAAATAAATATTCACAAGTACAATACGAGCAGTACGTTTCGATACAAGTCTACTAACATTTAATTTATCACACAATCGTTTTATATATAGCTGACATACTTGAGATTTGTACTCTGTTAAACTATATTTATGGCAAATATACATTTTTTAAAATACTATACGTATTTCCACTATTGTAAATATGCAATAAAATGGCGAAGATGTGCGTACTTTATTTAATTGAACGTAATTAACGATATATTATTATTTTTTATTTTTGTTTTACATTTTTAATAACTTACAGCACTTTGTTAATTAACTTGTTATTTCGGCCATTTTTTTTTACTTGTGACAGAAAAATCAATCGGCCAATCTCATTAATTTGAAATATATATATGAAAAACGTAAAACAGATTGGTATAAAATGTGTATAAAAATAAAATACTAAATAGCATTGGAATGTTTTGTGTATAATAAACGTAAGCTTTGCAAGTTTAAATGAAAAGTACCTATAGTATTTAACTAAAATGTCAGTTGTAACTGAGTAACTAATAATAAAAAAAAAATTATTTTGTTGTCACATACTATTAATATTATAAAAATTGTGAACGATTATATCAATCGCGTTTACATAAAAAACTTAACTTTATAAACACAAATTAACATGTTTACATACAAAGAAAATATACGTCTCTTAAAAAAAACAATGTAAACAACATCAATTTTTGTGTATCCTTAATATATAATAGATTATTAACGACATAGTCGTAGTTTAGTAAATTTAGTCTAAAATGGAATAAAATGATCGTTTAGGCATTAGATAAGCCAAAGTTTTTCTTTTTATTGTCAACAGTTAATCTTAAAAGATCGAACTTCAATCAGCCAAGATGAGAACAGGCTTCTAATAATTGCACAATACGATAGAACTCATATGTTCTGCTAAACTCCACAATTTTTAACCTCTAATAAAATTCTTAAAATTAACAAAACCGTGCTCAAACCTCTACGACTACAGCATAGTGTAAAATGATTTAAAATTACGACCTAATATTAAATTTATTTTTCGTGTAATTTTTTAAAAAATCCTAATTTTTTGAGTAAGTAGATAGAAGTTTGTTTTTGAAAACAATATCAATCCTAAATATTTATATGGGTGCACGGTTATATTCTTAATTTTAGAGAGAAATTACCAAATGTTTATTATTGTCATACATTAACATTCAGTACATTCGCAATTAGCTTACATTCAATTTATTGTCAGGACAAATAGTTTTCAGAGATTAAAAAAATCTCATAAACGTAGATGATTGAATATATAAATGCGTCTACAAATGAAGTCCATTACTGGAATATATATAAGGAATTTCCACCATTTATTTATTCATAAATATACTAAAAGGCATAATCAATTTAAATATATTAAACTATAGTATAGTATTATACTTAGGCCCTATTAAATTCAAAATAATATTAGGCCTATATTATAAGATATAATCTATAAATGTGCTTCGCAAGTTTTACTAGCCAAATTTATTGTCGTTATTCTTCCACCCTTCCGTTATTACATTATGAGAAAACTATTTAATAAAGTTATTTATTGTCAATAATTACATTCACAAGGAATATATATTATAACCTTCAGTATATTCTAATATTTAAAACCCAATAATTTATTCAACTTACAAATAGATGTTGCGTTTTAAAATAACTATTACAAACATTATTATTACATATCTAGTGTATTTTTTCAAATTATTATTGTCAATATTACGATGGCTCAAAGAGGTTTTTATCAAACAAAGTAGGTTCTACTTTGCTTTGTCTATGGCCGTCATGATTATTTTTTTATTTTCTCATAAAATTGTTTCAAAAGTAGGAAAAAGCCTTTGATTATTCGATTATTATCAAGCCCGAGACGTTCATACATTAAATATTTTTATGTTGGATTATTGTCTAAAATTTCCCACAGTCGTGGGATATTAAAATTTTATAATTAAGAAGAGTCATCAAAAACTCCAATAAGCAATATTCAAATTTCATATTCAACACCACATGTACGAATTTTGAGATATAATTGTTGTATATTAAACTTCAGACCGATTTCGTTTATGTGACGTTGTGGCACGTTGTATAATAAAATAACCTTTGTATAATAATCAATAAACGCTATATATAAACAAACATTTGTGTATATAAATATAATATACACATACGTAGTCGTTACAATTTTATTGTCATAAGTTATATATAATAATATTACAAAACTTATAACAAATATTTGAGGGTATTAATGCAAAATATGCAACAAGTCTATACTAATATTATAAAGCTGAAGAGTTTGTTTGTTTTGTTGAAAGCGCTAATCTTTGGAACTACTGGTACGAATTGGAAATTTCGAATAGTATTGGAAAGCCCATTCAACGAATATATAACATCACGCTACAACCAATAGAAGCGGAGCATCAATGAAAAATGTCAGGAAAATAAGAAAAATTTATTAATTTTGTGACATCTCTCTTATATGATGCAGACGAAGTTGCGCGGGTCAGCCAGGTAAAGATTGTGAGTTTGGATCTTCGAAAATAATCCTTCGATTGAAGAAATCTCACGTCAATATTTATAAAAGACTGTTTAAGATGGAAATAGGCGCTAATACTTTTCCGAATGGGTGTAAACTAGTTATTACAGAAAACTGTAGTTTGGATTATAACCACATTAGATTTTAATTTTAAATGTTTGTCAACACGAACTTTCTTTTACTACATTTAACGCTTCCGTTGTTGGTTAACTCTTGAAATTCTTCTTTCTCATATTCATCAATGTTTAGACATTATTCGTTGAGAGTTCAACACATATACAACTACACACAAGATAGAGGAAGATACACAAATTTTTTTAAATACAAAAAATTTCATTAGAATTAAATTGAGACCTTCCTCTTTTTAATATTTAATTAAATATAAAATAAGATCGGCCACTGAAAGCCGACCTGAAAGCTGTATCAAAACAAGTTACAACCAGAAAGTTTAATAATGTTTGAATAATGTATAAATAAGGACTAATGATATTATAACATAAAACAAAATAATCTGGAAACATCACTTCATAACAATTTTCAAAAAAGTTTTTAAATGTTCAAGTACATATTGATTCATTTATTTTGCATAATTACCCCCAATTTTAAAATATGTGATCACATATATTGTCACAGCGACACGTATATTCTTCAGCCAAATATATTTAATATATAAAATTCATATAAACTTATTTTTGTATTGTCATTGTAGCTTAATATATTATACAACATACAAGTTCCAAAATAGTATATAATATAAGATACAAGGTAATATATATTTGGTAAAATTGATTTAATAAATAAACGGCTGCGTATCACACCGTCGCCTATTCGAATCGATCTGATCTATTACCTAATATTAATTTATTGTCAAAAGATTTCTCTACAGACTTTCAAGTATACCAAAATCTAACTTACATAAGTAGTTGAACGCACAAACACGCATTATTTGACTGATATGAAATTGATATATAACAGATTGACATAATTTACCAGAAAATTCGGTTACCTGTACACTGTAATAGCGAGCTCCGTTACCAATCAAATACTATAGACAGTGTAAATATCACAATTAAAAATCGTAAACAATAAATTGACGTAACAAGTGAGAGTTTTGACAAAAACACAATAATTCTGTGAAATAAAAAGATGAATCCAAACAAAAATGTTACACTTTGAGAAGGATCCTCAAAATGTAAACATTCTATCAAATTCTTCTCAGACGATACAATTTACAATAATAAAAATTAACTATAACTTCCTAAAAATGTAAACAGTTTATTTATATTTCGAGAATGTTTCTCGGAATGTAAACATTTTCAAAGAATTTCAAATTTATTGAAAAGGAATTTTGCCATCATTAACATAATTTTCAACAAAACATGTCTTAACTTAATCCTGTTTCAACGAAGCCCACGTATTTCCCAACGCATCCTTACCTGTTAGCCATATTAGTCGCCATTTTGACTGCCACATTGGCAACGATTGCCGCCATAATTATCAATATAGTGGTGGGCACACTTGTCATAGCAGTGTTGAGAGCTTCGCCGGGCAAAGGTATCGGTGTTCCAGGATCTACTACATGGATCTTCCAACCCAAGTTGTTGTGTGTGTAACACTATATAACATAAAATATTCTTTATTTATATAAACACAGTATAAATTTTTTTCCAATCAAAACTATTGAGAAGGTAAACAAATATTACTAACACAAAAAACCTTGAAGGTGGTAGACCATAACACCCTTTATACACCCTTGGCTGCATTTCTCGCGCTCCCGATAATATAATCCTGACCCATCCTACCCTATAACCTAATGTACCCAATTTCCAAGGCTGGCAACGCACACGCAACTCTTCGTATATTGTGTGTCCAGTCGACAGGATCACTTAACATCAGGTGAACCGTCTGCTCGCTTGCCAAACTGTCTCTATAAAAAAACCGGCCATGGCAATAGGGCACTCGTTTTTGTTTCTACTCATTCTTTGATACGGATAGATCATGTTATAAGGTCTTGTGAGAATAAATCATTTTCGGTAATCGGTGCTTTTATTTACCTTTTATCATAGTATTGATTGAAATCGATTATACATACATTACATACGATATTGTATAGGGAAAATCGGTCTAACATCCAACCACATGACGCAAAATACAAATATTTTTTTTGTAATATATACAGGTTGCTGTAGTATGCCTCAATGTTAGCTTTCGGAACAGTCTGTATATTAAAAAAGAATTACTTAGAGATCAGTGTAAAGCAGGAATTATCCTCTTTCTAAGGCTCATAAGTAATGGGTGTTCATGTGCGATAGTTATTTCTGAACATCAGGTGAACCGTCTCCTTGTTTTCCAACCTTTGTCTATTAAAATACGTTTTTAAGCCATACACCAACGTTATGTTTGATTTTAAAGGAAATTCAATGGAAAATGATAGATTTATTTAAAATGAAACTTTTCAACGCTTTTAAAACTAACTACGATTTTGCATAAACAATCTTTATACAGAATGTTGTTGTATTACAAACTTTGGAGATAGGTTATCCAATAATAGTATGATATTATTAGAGTATCATACTATTATTAGATGGCCTATAATAATTAATTCAAGATTAAAGTAAATTAAATAATCACTGTTTAACGCAAATAAAAAAATACCTGATAATACAGCAGATCAGGTGTCTCGTGTGCCACCGTCCAATTGAGTACGGCGGGTTCGCCCTCGTTGCATTCCAATTGCAGTGTTGCCATATAATCTTCGAAAGTGGCAGATGTTGCCCATTGGTCGACAGTTTTGTGGGTCCATTCGCAATACCGGCCGACTGAGGGTAGTTGGAGAATATTGGCGAGTGAGGGTAGTTAAACAATAATATTAGTTTAATAATATTATAGTTTATATAACGAATAAATAATTCAATATTCAATTCTATCGCGGAGGGGGCATAAAAAGCGATGGTAACAGCGTTGTACCCTGGGGTACGCCTGCCCTTAGAGTCACGCCAGGGGCGCACGCTTGTCTCTAGGGGCCACTACAGCCGCCGCGAACTGGTTATTGGGCCGGTTGTTTACTCGGTTTTTAATTATCGCATTTCTAAACAACTGTTTATTAAAGCGTTAAAACTTTGTACGGTATGATCGCATGAGCAGGTTCAACTGACACTTAGCGGTTACCTTTTATAATACCTTAAGAGCCTTGGTTACCTTATCTATCCGACTAAATAGAACACAGAAAAATAAAGATAATTTAAGAACAAAAAGTATTTTCTGAAGTCTTCTAGACTTAGCTGCCTAATTCTGCATCATCTTTAGTCGAATGGTTTTACCTATTTATGTATTACTAATACTACTAATGCCCGTTGTTTCACTTGAAATTTAAAATTTTATTTTCTAACGTTACCACAATCCTTTTCTAAAATAAAATTTTCCCAAGTTACTCATTATCCTGTTACTTATTTTTTGTAGGTAATAATAATTTTGAAAATAATGTTATAATCGAAATGTGTAGGTACGATTGAGCTAACCAATTTACTAAAAGAGAGCCGACGCCTAAGAAGGACAATTATAATCAATATGATATTTTACCACTTATAAAACCACATTGCGACCATGTTATTACTGAGGTAGAAAAATATCATATTTTAGTATTCGCCCAAAACATACTTAAGACTAACAGACTTTACAGTAACTATATATGTATAAAACAAAATCATTATGTTTTGAATAAACACCGTAACCTTTAATAACATTTTGGCAGATAAGAGCAAGTGGTTTGACGGCAATAAAAATTCGCCATGTTTTTGCACCAGTCTCTCCGACCTGTCAATTACTCCTGTCCCTCGCAAGGCGAGCGAAGTAAGCACGCACTCGAATAACTCGACCACTTAAAAAGGGCGCGCACATTCTAAAACTTAACTAGATATGTTAAGTTTTAGAATGTGTTTAGAATGTAACTACTTAAGTAGATATTTTTTTGTATATGTATATGTTTGCCAACAGGTATTTTTACTTGTTTTAGTTTCTTATTGTCATGACAGAGGTAAAAATAGGCAATCTTAAACGCAATATTATTATATATTATACATCATTATAGCTCCCCAACTCTTAATACACAAAGAATTATTTCTATAATGAGACTAATATGATAGGTGTATTTTTAGAATTACCTATGATGTTTTGAAGTTTTCTTATGTTTATCACTTGGTAAATGTAACGGAAGCCTATTTCAATAGGAAATGGGAATACTATCGCAACTTATATCCGCGGAAAGCATCACTTAACACCAAAATTCTAGCACATAAAGAACGGTAAAACTTACGGGACTGTCTGTCAAAAATGTATCTCCTTTGACAAAATTTAATGTCTTTAAGTTTATATTGTTGTTTTCAGTGTTAATGTATTCCTCTTCTTTTACTTTCATCGTGTGTAAAGAAATTTCACGTCCTTACCTCCCGTCGTCTATATATGACGCAAGTACCCTCAGTGGAATTGGTGCGACCGACCTATAAGCGGGGGTGCGAGCGAGCCCGCGGCGCGAGTATCGCCAAACGTCGCCAGATGGCGTAGTGTTTACCCGTTTTCGAGCAGAACTTTGAATTTTCAACTATTAGCCGCCGATCCCCACGCCGGCACCTGTCGCTGTTTACAGCAAATACGTCGGCTAAATGTTTTTTCCGGGCGAAAATATAACATGGAAAACCTTATGGCCACGCGAACGCATATGTCCAAAAGTTTTCCTGCAAATGTACACATAGACATTATTCATTTCATAATAACTAAAAGGGAATACGTTATGTTAACGTCTTCTTTATATATATATGTAGGTGGTAGAGCATAACATCTTTCATACAGCTCTTGCTTCATTTCAACGGCTCGCCCGGGGACGTATCACCGCCCTTCACGAAAATCAGCATAAAATATACTTAAATGATTTTTTGAACAAACGGCGGTCACCTGATGTGTAGTGATTCTGCCGCCTACGAACATCGACAGCATTCAAAGAGTATGCAAGTGCGTTGAAAGATTTTAAGCACATTTGATATTATGAGAAAGGAGTAAGAAAAACAGAGGGTATAGGGAAATTAGAGATAAGAGAGAGTAAGCCATCGGGGAACCTCCCAAATTAGGCACAGTTTATTATAGGCTATTATTGAGTGTTATATTATAAAACCACTCACAACTATTACTATGTATATTACGCATTGTTCCATTTTATGCATACTAAAAACCGCAATTATTTTTAAAAAATATAAGTACAGAACACATTTTCGGTTTAAATTATATTCGTCGTCTAATTTTGTCCCATCCTATCTATTTTTTTTTTATACGGAAAGGATGACAATTGAGCAAACGGTTCACCTGATGTTAAGTGATCCTGTCTAGCCTAGCCTAAGCCTAGGAACCAATTTCCTAATATATTATAATAGAACGATTTTATTGGGTAGGATGGTTCGCGAACATAGTAAGAATTTGGAGGGGAAAGAAGTGGTAAAACAAGAGGGTAGGAATGGTCACCACAAAGAGTCATGCATACTTATGCCGACTTTATGTGAGCGCGGCCGTAGAAGAGCAGCAAGAGCTGTATGAAAGATGTTATGCTCCACTACCTACGAAAATTAAAATTATATTTAACAAATAATAAATGTTTAAAACATATATATTTTATAAAGACAAAAATAACTAACGTTATTAAATTATTAATTAAACTAGACAGAAAATACGAGGCATGTGGTAATTAAAAATCATAAACACGAACGGTAAAATATCGTATGGTATATATCGAAAGTTATGTCATGGACTACCATTATTTTATGGTGTTTCGTCAACAAATAGCAGTTATGGCACAGTTTTTTTTACTTCTGTTTTGAGTGAGTCCACATTAACTACAGACAGTTTAAAAAATAAAAGTGAATTCGTTTCAAATTACTTAGATATCGACATAAGCATAGCCTGTATATAAAAGTTGTTTAACAAAAAACGGAACGGGCTTTATTTTAAACTCAGGATTTGGGTATAATGGGTTATCGAAAAAACTTTTAATTTGTACACTGAAGCCGGAAGCGTTTTAAAAACGCGTCGTGAATGGGCTGAGTGAGAGATCCGTTATCGTGAATCACCGAAGCGCGGGAACAAAGCCATAATGGGTTTTTGGGTTTCACGAATGCTTGTGTCACTCGTCGCTGCATTGGAATGGTCACGTTCCATGTTTAGAGGTTATGCAAAGGTCGGCTCTTGATGTCCATGATCGCCCGGTACCTCGCGTTGAACCCTCTATTGTTTTCTCTGTGAGTTTTACTCCCTGTGTTTTTTGGGTTTTGTATAGAAATTTTTGGGGTATAGGCAACTTGACTCCGGCGTATAGTTCTTGTAATTTTGAGCCCCTAAAGAGTTTAGTGTGTATATCTGTGAAAATGTATTTTTTTTTTTGAAGAAAGTTGTTATTGATTCCGTCGCGTGTGCGTTGTCAGTGGAAAATTCTATTGAACAGTTTAATTGGGTAGGATGGGTCGGAAATATATTAAGGATTAGAAGGGGAAAGGAGTGGAAAAAGAAGAGGATAGGAATGGCCATCCGGCAACCCAAAAAGTCATGCATGCTTTATTTTATGTCGACTTTTGTGAAGCGGTGCTATTTCCCCGAACGAGCACGGCCGTAGAAGTGCAGCTAAAGCTGTATGAAAGATGCCATGCTCTACCATCTATAATTAGTATCATTTTTATCAGTAGCACAGTATCTTACATACCTCTACTTGCTATCAGTCAGCTCTATCAAGGACTCCACCGCCTCACACTCTAAGCCAGCGTAATATAAAATACACTAATGTATGACGATGCTGGATAGTCATTCCTACTCTCTTTTATATCCATTCCTTTCCATTCCCTTTTCAAAACATTCCTTCTCCTTTCTACACAACCACCCATTCTGCAATGTGTGACAATGCTGGATGAGCATTCCTACTCTTTTATTCCCATTCCCTTTTCAAAACATTCTCACTCCTTTCTACACAATTACAATTTCTACTCAAGACGTAATATGCCACAACAACTCTTCAGATGTTGCGGGTGTACATGAGCCATGTAGCCATAGGCAGTCACTTAAAGTAAAATTTTTATTGTCATATTGTCCTACTGCTACAGTTTGGCAAAGGCAACCACTAGACAGAGGGTATAGGGCATAAACCAGCACGCAGTCCCAAAGCGGATTGGTGAACTTCACATATGAGATATGCAGGTTTCTTCACAATATTTTCCTTCACCGACGAGCACGTGGTAAATCATCACTCAAAATTGCAATAAAGAAATTGACAATTTCATTGGTGGCACCGGGGTTTGAACTCAAGTCCGCTTCGAGTAAACAGAGTTAAAGGCGATCGCCCGGATACTGAGCTAACACATTAGGTAAACTGTCTGTCTGTTCACTTACCAACCCTTTGTCTATAAAGCGGATAATTTTTCTTTTGTTTGAAAAGACTTTGTCGAGTAGTCGTAATTTATACTCAGCCAAAATCAGTGTTTGACAGTTTGAAAATGATCAGCTTTTTCCTCGTGAGTATTTTAAACATTACTTATTCTTGTATTTAAATGTATCCTTATCTTATCGAAAACAGTTTCATATATGTATAAACAAAGTGAAGTTATATCCTCACGCACATATAAATGTGTCAGAAAATTATAAAATAATCAGTTAACATGATAATGGCATAGACAAATATTTGAGTAAATGTTTTATTTCTGTTTCCAATTAACAAACGGTTTTCTTTGCTTTGTGTTATCTTTGTTTGAATCACAGTTGATTCGATAAATTTATAATTGCGAAGCCTTTTGTTTGCAATTGATAGAATCATACTTTAATTTTACTATAAAAGCCTAATGTATCCGTAAACATTAGTTATCTGACACCTATGATTTTAATAAAACATGTTAGTGATTTTTTTTAACCATAACACTTCCTATATGACAAACGAGAAATGTAAGACAGCCATATGTTTTCATCGCGATAGATCTACATAAACCACTTAATATATAGCAACATAGTTTCATAGTTTAAATTTTATCGTACCTAAGTACAATAAAAACATATATATTTGTGTTTTGATTTTGAATTGTATGGATTTCTATATATGAAATATGGGGTAATCAACAGTTTTAAGAATGTTTAATCTTTTTTTGTAACTAGATCTTTTAGAAAATAGTAATTTTATTTCAAAACATTGACATAATATATTAGTTAAAAAAATATCACTATATCAATTCAGTTTAATCTTAACTATGAGTGTTATAAATTATTCAAAACTCCATGTTACAACGCCACCATTTTAAATCGTATTTTTTATTTTATTGTGCAACAAAATCCACAGCCCTTAGTTTTTTTTTTATAGGAAAGTTTGGCAAGCGAGCAGACGGTTCACCTCATGTTAAGTGATCCCGTCGCCCATGAACATACACAACATCCGAAGAGTTGCGTCTGCGTTGCCAGTCCTGGAAATTGGATAAAACAGATTAAAGGGTAGGATGGGATAGGATTATATTAAGGATTTAATGGGGAAAGGAGTGGGAAAAGAAAAGGGTAGGAATGGCCA
>DWHK01000642.1:0-13168 GCA_018247855.1 Graphium androcles
CTGTTTGTATTGTATACGTATCACATAAAGATTACTGCATGAAATTGGATGCCCCTAAGAAGCTAGAGAAAATGAAAAAAGAACCTGGTTATAGGTGTAGGTATCGTACAAATATCTATTTTAATATTATAAACTATATAGGCAAAAGCTAGTTATGATATAATATCGCTATTACAATGACCAAAGTAAAAAGCAATTTTTTTAAATGGTTTGATGAACAATAAGTCTTACACTCTTATATGTCTATTGGCCTGTTGAAAGTTGCCTTATTTTACATATAACTTGATAGGTGAAATGTAATGTAGAAGTTTGTTTAACGGTAATTTTTAAAAAAAGAAAAAATAATAAAAAGTCGGGCTACTTCCGTGAGAAATATTTTACATTGATACAGTGCAGCTGTCTTCCAGATATTCTGTCAAGGTCAGTCGCCATCGCATGAATTCAGTTAAATTATGCAATAGACTCTGTATAAAAGTTTCTGTGACGGTAAATATATTTGACACATCAACAAGTATCCAACATAGTGTAAATTTTCCCGTAATTCAACAACGGAAAAATAAAAGCTTTGGAAGAGTTTTGTGAATGTGTTGTATGTTATAACGTTCACAACGAATACATAGAGACAAAGATAGAGACTTCTTTTTCATTTGAAATTGGAAATTCTCATCGTACGAGGCCAACGTTATCGCAAAATTTACTCCAAAAATTTGGTGTCAATGAACCTCATTGCCAAGTTAATAAACAGGCAGGTAATAATTTATAGGAGTAAAAATTTACACTTCGCCCATAGTTTACACTCTTGTCAAGACGACACAGTTGTTTGGAATCGCCAACGTTTTAGCAAAATATTATGCAACAACGTGCGCCTGATAAAAATGTTTGCATCGCGCATTCCTCCGGCTTTCGCAATTAACGTCAAAAATTTATTATAAATTTCCCGAACGACGTTCTTCAAGCGTAAAGTCAAAATGATAATATTTACACAGATTCCAGTTATCGACACATTTCCCTCGCTTGTTTGTATGAACGATGGAAACAAGCAAACAGCGTCGGACGTCGAAGCTGACACTGAGATATTTCTGTAGCACTCTGTTTTAAAAATTGAAAAAAGAAAACGCTACTGCTTCGTTAATAAATAAACTCGGACGCTAGCAACATAATGGTGTTTTAGACGGGCGACGATTAAAAACTAAATGGTCTATTTAAAACGCGAGATCGAGTTTCCTTTGATGTGGAAGGTGATAACAATCTACGTTGCGCGTTCTTCTTCCGCATCTAATGATTCGGATAATTGGACAATATTTGCTATGAATATTTTGGCAAAGTATTACGTTGGGTCCGATGAAATTAAGACATTTTAGCGTCAAGGAAATTGCTGTATTAGAATCGAAGAAATTTAATTAAGAGTCGAGTCCCTTCCAAAATAACATCCAAGCTTGACTAATATAATGAAATAGAGTCCTCCTGACCGAATTTCTTCCACGTCTGCCGATCTACTCAGAGATCAGCCAACTGCGCAGGAGCACACTATATATGTGTAGGGTACGCGTAGCTCTGGTGCACTCTCTGTTCCTTTACTCTCGTAGCCCGATGGGACGGTTAACCGATATGACCGGAGACAGCACTGGCGCAGCACCGACTTTTTACATGCCCATCTCACGCATGGATCGTCTTTATTTTCAGGCAATCGGGTGATCAGCCTGCATTGCCCTAATCCATTTGAGAAACAATGACACAAAATTATTGACCCCCACGGGTTTCGAACCCACGTCCTGCGGACTATACAGCAAGGCCCTATACCACTAAGTCAAGGAAGCAGTTTAATAATGAAATATTAATCCCAGGATTTTTGACATAATAGGGCCAAATGTAAAAGCTTAGGCGATTTAAAACTGTCTTTAATGTGGTGATATTAATGACTCTACTGTCTGCTCAGTTATTAAATATAAAGAGTCATAGTTGTGTATTTATGAAAACAATTGAAGTGCATTTCCAAAAATGGGGGATTCTGACTTTAAAATCGCAGTCATTTTATCGATGTATATTGGAGGCCGAAAATAAATTGCGGGCGGCCATTGTCGCGGTGCTTACAAAGCCGAGATTTACCATAAAAGGTTTAACAAACTGTCAGTTGGCTCCCTCATAAATCATTCTTGCGCGTACGTAACGTAATTCGTAACGTTTTCACAGCCGATAGCATGCGCATACAAACCGTCTAGAAGCGTCATTATTCTTGCCCTATTTTACATAAGCATGCCTCCTTGCTATCTCTGTTCGTGGCAATACATACAAAGGATTAAACTGATTGCATTCTTAACATAATAGTGCAACGACGATTATTATTTGCCGTCGACGCATTCCGAATTCCAGAACGCATTTGATTAATATGTTACTTTGTAACAATTTTAGCATACCGTTTGTCCAAAATAAGTGGTAACCGATGTTGTTCGCTGCAGTAGGTGCATTGCTAATCTTGAAAAGATACATCAGTATCAGTTTCACACCAGATTTGCCTAAGATTTCCGGACTATTTGACCAATGTGTGGATCAAGAGCTACGAAGACCAGTCCGTGGAAGCTTAAAACATCTACGCGTTTGGATTGTCATTATTATTTTTTTATTCCTCACCTTCTAACAAAATACTGAAATAAAATACTTAAGAATTAATATGATTTTTTTTTATGGAAAGGATGATAAACGAGCACGGTTCCCCTGATGTTATGCAATCTCGTCATCCATGGACACATACGATATCCGAAGAGTCGCGTGTGCGTTGTCAGTCTGAAAAATTTGATAGAACATGTTTATAGCGTAGATATTTTAAGGATTTGGAGGGGAAGGAAGAGGGAATAGGAATGGCTATCCGACAACCTAAAACATCAGGCATACTTTATTTAATTCCGTGTAGGTCGGTGGTACATCCCCGGGCGAGCACGGCCTTAGAAGTGCAGCGAGAGCTGTGAAAGGATGTTATGCTGCACCATTCCCAGGATTTTTAAATAATTAATATAAATTGAGCAGGCTAAGAGACCTACGATTGCAGAAGAATCATCTAGAAAATTTATTTTCCTATCCGCATCATCCTAAATGCCAATAATTTCCATAGAATAACACGATACCTTCCTACGAGATTCCCAGGGTGTGTTTTTATATCTACGGTCTGTTTGTGAGAAGTTCATCGGATAGATGAAGCATGAAATTTGGATCTTAAGAAGTCAAATGTCGACTATTATAGCAATGCAGCCTTATGTGCGACAACTCACTTCAACCATATTAGAATCGCTAGCCCTATAAGGCGGGGCACTGAACCCGAGACCTTGGTTTAAAATAGCCCAAAGAATTTAACCAAATTAACGCCTGTTACCGAGAACAAATTTGTTTAGAGCTTATCTCAATTCATGGTCCATGAGTACACACACAAAGACACCATATTTTTCTTTTCCTACAGAACTCGGTTTTCTTAATGGCCTGTAACGGCTATTTAATTAAGTCTTACATATGTTTAAGTAACATTTATTATTCAGTAATCCCACTAGCTCAGTTTAAAACGATAGACTTTGTGGGAACAGGTCAAAGATTTGATTTCGTTGTAATATCGATAGATTGGTGCAAAAGATGATTTGTAAGATTTTTACGAATCATTTCAGTAAGATAAGCAGTCAATGTTTATTTTATAGTTATTAAACGTATTTGTAAATCCAAATTTTAGTTTAAAGTAGTTGAAAAATATAAAAGTATCATCATGTATTATATTTATGGTTATTTCCAGTGGAGCGTATGATTTATTTTATAAATACATATAACAGTGAGTACCTATCAAACATTTATGTTGTCATAAAAGTATCAATGTTTAATAAACGTTTCATCACTTAAATTAATATATTGAATTCGTAATATATAATTCATAAAGATGTTATAATATAATAAATTCTATGATGTTACCATTTATTTACCATGCCGTACTAATAAAAATAGTGTTATTTTTAGCTTGGAATCGTGTGAACGCTAAATTTAGACGTTGACCGTGCGCTTTGCGGATAAAATGCTAGAAAATATTGCACAGTAGCCGTTATAGAGAGATCAGATGATTTATTTCATTAATTATGTGAACAACATCCTAAAGGAATGTTAAGTAAGACCGCATGCGCGGCCGCATGATTCACGATATTATATTCGTTCACGGCGCTGATAGTCGGCGCCCTGTTTAGTTATAGCTAATACGTTGTGGAGATGATTCTAACTGCCGCCATGGCCTAGTGGTATAGGAACTTGCTATACAGACCGGATGTCGTGGGTTCGAATCACGCGCGGGAACAATAACATTGCGTTGTTGTTTCTTAGTTGAGTTAGGGCAATACGGGCAGATCACCCAATTTTCTGAAAATTATGGTGATCCATGCGTTGAATCCATGGTTGTCAACAACACTATTGACATCCGTTAAAGGATGTCAGTGCCTTTAAATATCCTGACAAGTAGTTCATCCTCCGAATTCAGTTTATCCCTTTGGTTTGCGGAGGTCAGATGCCTTTGTGCAAAAACTGGTATTCACGTAGTATTTAGTTGGAATAGAAAGTGACCCGAAGTAATATGACAATAAGGTTTTGGAGAAAGAAGTTGTGGAGATGATTCTACGTGTTTGTTAGTTAAGGGGCTTCTATGGCGTAACAATAAACCACTAAGTTAAGATCGTGATTTGAATCCCGCTGAAAAAATAACTTCGTATTATTGTTAAGGCACATATGAAAAGTGCAATAAACCATTCGTCAGATGACCACAAGTTAGCAACAAGTGTACAGTATACAAAGTTAGCTCCGATGTTGATAATTGCTATGAAAGCTCTTCAGATGGTGGAGCTTAACATCCTTCATACTGCTCTTGCTAATCTCAAAAGGCCGCAGAAGTACCACCACCTCACATCACAATAAAAATCAGCTTAAAATAAAGCATGCATGGCTTTTGGGATTTCCTGATGGCCATTCCTACCCTCCTCTTTTCCTACTCCTTTCCTCTCCGAATCCTTACTATTCTCTGACCAATTATACCCAATAACGTGTTTTATCCCAATTCCTAGGCTTACAACGCACATGCAACTCTTCGGATGTTATATGTGTCCATGGGCGATGGGATCACTTAACATCGGGTGAACCGTCTGCTGTTTTCTCATCCCTATAAAAAGTCTTTTTCGAGTAAACTGTGCTTCTCCATAACTCCTATTGTTAAGTCTAACTTCTCATACAGTTAGTCGATTAATACTTAATTGCTGAGGGTAAATGCTACTAGATTTGTATAAAAAATTATGTTTAGTTCTAAGTGGCGCGGAGTGTGTGTGGCAAGGAGCCGTTCCTGAATTGCTTGATATGTTATCAATGAAGTTTAGTAGTTGGATAGCTGCTTTATTATTCTACATGAATACACGCTAACTGCTGCACAGATGGACAAACTACTCTGGACCATGCTGGAAAGCAGAGTGATATAAAAAAAGTTTAAAACTTTTGGATTTACATACTTAATTTTTGAATATTCCACTTTTTTTGAAATTCGAATGCAACCGCTCGGTTTATGATACCGTAATGACCTAACGTCAAATATATATAATGCAGACCACCTGTTCGCACATAATACCAGATGAAGAATTAAAAGAAGTAAAATCTCGAAATCAGCTCTAACGAAATGTACCATCTGACATCAATACATATACGGGCATAAAGTCTGCACAGCCGCTTTTATTAGAGCCTTAGGACTGATCGCCTTCATACCTTGTAATTACGGTTGTGTCTCACCGCAGACAGCGATTCAAGCTATTCAATACTTGATTAGTTAAGACAACGTACATACAATGTTTTGCGGCGATTAAAGAATATTTTTTTTAGACTGGTAATAATTTTATAATTACTGGTAATAATTCACTTATAACTATGTTACATAAGATAATGGTTAAGCAGGTTAATGAACAGTGTTCGTTGCCAAGTTCAACGTTGAGTGAATTAATTACCTAACTCACTACCGCCAGAGCACTCGGTTTGAAAGTAATGAGAATAAATAATTATACGTTATTAATAATAATGTAGGGCTGACCAAATTTCAGACACGGTAGCCAATGTACTACAGATCAATTAATAGAGGAGATGTTATAGGGCACAAGCGTATCCGCAAACTGGTGTACTCTTAATAATTTTATTTTTATAGCGCGATGGATATCAGGGAACATGGGTGATTAGAAACAGGACCTTTTTTTTAAAACCCATCTCATAGCTCATCGTAATTTTCAAAGAAATACGCGATCAGCCCGAATTAACCTGTAACAAAAAGGAAGCAGCAACAAATCGTTGCTCCCCTTGGGATGGTAAGGCCGTTTACACCTTGGTCATGGATGCTATGCTGTGCCGCGATAGACGGTTCTAAACTGTTCTTATATTAAACTACCTTTAACGGCAATATGCCTTATTAATACCTAACTAGTTGCTCCTCTCGATTTCACTTGCGTGATTTTTTTTATTTGTCCAATATCCTATGTTATATATGTTAATCCAAATAATAAGCTATCTGTATATCAAATTTTATCCAAATCGATGATCTATTTTTGCGTCATTGAGTAATAAACATACAAACTTTCACATTTACTATAATAATATATATTACTGTTCCTCAAGGAAACAAGCGTAGAACGCTGTCACGTTTTAGTTAAAAAATATACCGTCTTCAATTTTTTATAATTTTCATCACGTTGACTAAGAGAAAAAAGTATCTCAGACTTCCTTTCAAAAAATACAATCGTTTATTAATTACTCTCGAAATCCTTGCATTCCTCCATTATTCATAAGCGAACCCATATGCGACTGATTGATGATACCATGTGTCAGCTTTAAATATGTCAAGGTTGCATATAATTAAATAAGAAAAAGTGAATTCGTAAACGGCAGCGATCAAGATGGTTGCCTGTCACCAAAATCGTAGGAGACACTATAAAATTGGTGTCACAGGTAATCTTATCAAGCATGCAAATAATGTGAGTTATATTTGTCATGCATGTAAATAAGGCGTTACACTGTTGCCCTAATAACTAAAAAATATGAAAACCCCTCTTTGTACAATAGTTTAAAAGTGGTATCTGATATAGAAGAAAAAAATCTGCTAAACCTAGAGTCAGAAAGAAGGGAAGCAACTTCATGGTTGCGCAATATCAAAAAATAGGAGAAGCAAAAGATAGACAGTAGAAAGATCAACAATAGAAAGCAAAAGAAGGAGAGAATATGCTACGCTGATTGCTGACCTTTATTCATTGAAAAAGTATAGAAGACGGAGAACAAAAGAGAATAAGCGTATAACAGTGTATACCTTAAACCTTTTTATTATCCATAATAATTAAATGTTTATAATTAAAGATACATTGAAATCATTACAATAAAACCAAACTTTCTTTCTATCAACACGGGAACAGTTTTTCTATGGGAACATTGTAAGTTTGTTATTAAGTATTACATATATACAAAGTAATAACAAAGATGTTGTCAATAACTATAATCATTGTCTAGCGACTATAGACAAAACGATTGATTGCCATTGTTGAACGCAGTTTCGTATAAACGCATGTAGCCTTTTCGTTCGTGTTTATGGTCGTCGCTGAAACCTACTTTGAACTATGGTTAGAACGTCACAATATGGTTGCGGTTACACAAACCGCGATGTGATTCCGTGTTTATTCTTTTTATTGGGGGCATATTTGGTAAATTTTACTGTTGTACATCGAAAAATATGTGTAACTGAGCCGTGGTAGCTCAGTGTCCGGGCACTCGTCTTTAATTCTGTATACTCGAAGCGTCCCAGAGTTCAAACTTCGGTGCCAGCACCAACGAAATTGTCATATCTTAATTGCAATTTAAAGTGCTGACTTACTACGTACTCGGCGGTGACGGAAAGCATCGTGAAGAAACCTACGTATCTAATATGTGAAGTTTGCCAATCCGCATTGGGGCCACTTGGCGATTCACGATAAATCCTGAAAAAGGCTTGACTTTAACTTTTATTTCGAAAAATCCAACAAAAATTTGCACTTAATTTTCACTTTTAATAATAAGTACGGACTCAATTTGTTTCATATGTGGCATATTGTACATACATATGTGCATTCAGCCTTTCAATACGAAAAGATAATTTAATTAATATCTATTTATCTATATTTATAAAAGCAAAATATCGCTGACTGAGGCTCGAGATATTAAAATTTTCATATGGTTTCCAAATGTGACGTAGGATGAGCAATAATAGAGGTAACTGTCTGAAACCGATACCGGCTGCAGTCCCGCTGCGCTGAGACGATGTCGTGTATAGTATATTCCAGTTGAAGGAACGACAAAATGTAAATAAAGGACTCGCCTATCGCGCTAAAATGCTCGTGTATTGCAAAATTTCAACAGAAACTGACTTATTCTCTCAATACCTGATAAAGTTCAATCTAGCCGATCAACATCAAACAATTTTTTATTCAATTTTATCACTTGTTTGTTTACTTCCTCTCTATCTTTTAATTGGAACAGACTATACACATGAAAAACCGCTGCGATCATAGAAAGGATTGCAAAATGGATAATTCTCATAACCGAATATCTAGCTAGAGAAATGGGGACTCTCCCCGACTTCGTATAGCGCCAGGCGCTATGCCAGGCGAAGCAAATCACGCGAGCAATAAGACGAGGTTTAATTAAATTCAAAATATTTGTAGGGTTGTACTATAGTACTTTTAGTGGTAAAATTAATTTACCAGTAAAACTACTATGGTATTTTCATAAATTAACCGCGGTTGAAACCGCGAGGCACAGGTAAAATAAAATTTAGAAGATTTATAGTGTTATAAAAATAAATAATTTCAAGAATATATATTTAAAAAAAAGTAAAGTAAAATTGATATTTGCACGATACCTATAACACTAGATTATTTTTTGGTTTTTAGGCGGCGTATAAATATAAAACATATACGAAATTTTAAATGAAACCTATACCAATACTGTTAAAACCATATCTAATTTAGTAGTCCTATAGTTTTTGTGTGATTCTCGTACAAACACACACACACAGACAGCCAGACAGACAGACAAACAAAAATTCTACAACATCCGAAAAGATGCGTGCGCGTTGCCAGCCTTGGAATTTGGATGAAATAAGTTATTTTGTACTATGGGTAATTTTTTCTGTTTTCCGCCGAAAATTAAATCCACTAAGGTTTGAGAAGGGAGTGGGAAAATAATTTTATAACGACTTTTTTGAAGGTCGGTGGTACATACCCGGGCCACTCGCCCGCTCGCTCGTCTTATAAATGAAACAAGAGCTGTATGAGATGTATTATAATTTTTCAACATTTTAATTCGACTTGAGTTGTCGAAAATATAAAATAATAAACCTGGTTCTTAAACTATCCTACGCAATGTACCATCAGATATAACGAGTGTTATTAAGGTCAGGCAAAGAGTTAATTTTACGACATATACCTTATTATTTCAAAGCATTTTCCTTAACGCAGATTTAATATGTAGTTTACGTAACTATTTTGCTCCTAAACTCCTAACAACATGGTCTGTGCTCCAGGATAGATCAATGAAATACCTGAAGCATTTAACCTTAAGAGTAATAAGTAATGTTTTCAACATGAAAACATTCAGAACTTTAAGATTATGTTTAGACTTGAAATTGTAATGTTTATATCCTTAATTGATACAAATATTTTCGTTATAAATGATTACAACCTTAAGATGAGATTAAAATAAAAACTAAAAGAGTTTAAATATTTAAAAAAGCTGTAACAAAATATGCAATTCTTCCGGGAAATCTTGAAATAAAAGTACTGCTAATATCAAACTAAGACTAAAAAAGTAGGTTTAAAGTAAAGAATGGATTTAAAAAGCTGCAAAAATCCTAAGGTTAAGCTTGTGTTCGAAATTGGCCATTTCGAACACGTCGAGCGACGGTGCGCAACGATAAATCTAGCGGCTTAAAACAAATTGTGTATAACAGCGCGTTACGCTGTTGAAATATGTAAATAACAATTTGGAGCGGCAATTCATTTGGGTTAAATTTAACGAGATTTCCGCTTGAATTATGTGTTAGCGCAAGGTATTAGAATGCGTAATACTCTGACGTTTCGGGGTGCTCTGTGCAACATGGCGGGCTGGGGATCAAATTGGCGCGAAATTGGCGTCGCTGTAATTTTCCAATTAGCCAGTTTGAACGCTCACTCACGCCCCGCGTCGGCTATAGGTGAAAACTTTTTCTATCAAACTACGGGAACCGATGAACGATTTTAAGCGATAAAGTTTTAAAATTATTATATTTTCGCACTTACAACTTTTTTCCTTTATAATTTATAACATTTATTACGAGACGTTTACTATCCTAACCTGGAATATAATAAAGTATGTATTAAATTCTTATAACTTAAAATATTTAAATATGGTTCATTAGGTCAGAATAACTAACATTTTATTTACATCATATAGTGTAATACGCAAATTTTCAAAAAATATTATTTTAAAATGAATCATATTTCAAATTGTGTACAAATCATTGATATAAATATTAAATAAAGAGTTCGGTTTTATGTCAGTAAATTAAATATTTCCAAAACTGTTAGATTGTACGTGAGTGATTACTGAAAATACCCATCCGATTTTTACCGGTAATAAATAGATCTTTACCATTTGCTCGTAATTATTTTCCACGGTAACACACGGATATTAGCTAGTTAACGAATAAGCTTTTAGGTATTATAGAGATTGCTTAATGTAAATAGCATAATGAAAATGGCAATATCGTCGTTAGTAATGACTAATGGTTAGTCACTGTTAGTCATAACTAACCACGATATTATTACACACAATGGTTATGATAAAATCAATTCGAGTAATTTTGAGTCAAGTAAATAGTTTAAAATAATACATGTAAATAAAGTCAATCTATTTTAATAAAGCGATATTATTTAGGATTTAGAAATTACTAATGTCTTTGATTAAACAAAATCATTCTCTGGAAAAAATTAAAATTTCCAAAAGAAAGAGGTTACCGTGAAACGATTCACCAGTTGGTAAGTGCATTGCCAACTCATTCAGGAATTCGCATTCTTCTGTCAATCAATCAAATCAATGTCTTTTTTATATTATTTTCATATTACATTTTTTTCATATTCTGAAAACGGGTTGTTTTCTTTCTGCCTTAAGTTACTTTGCGCCCGGATTAGTATGTAGCTTCTGAAGCTCAACTAGATTAAATTAAATAAAACCTTTATTATCAAAAAAATATATATATTGGTAATATCGAGTATACACTATTATGTGTCTTGTTTCTGTTTGACCAAGCGAGCGAAGTGAGTGAGGTTTTCAATTACAGTCAGGGCGAAAATTCATTATTTGTATGTATGTATGTTCCGCGGTAACTCTCAAATTTTAATGAAATTTGGACTATACATATGTAGGTAATATTAGTACAATTTTTAAGTTCGTTGGACATCATCATCGGTTCAGTAGTTAAAGAGATATTGAAATAAATGTAAAATAAAATAACCGGGAGATCCAAGTACGCGGCGAGGTACATACATATGTTTATTTATACCGTAACTAGTAATTCACCGCGAACTTGGACGCGATTATTGTTTGGTGGAAAATTTTCACAATTATATATATTCAAAATTTCATACGGTCATACATACATATATACATAACTTTAATTGTAAACCTTCCTCGCTGCGCTCGCTCGATCAAAAATTTTTTTTCCACCTGCAAACGGACCACTGTGACCACACAGCGGGGGAGTAATAAGGCTATTCTAAGTTCTAGCTGCTTGTAGGTGTACACAGTGAACCCCGTACCACGTTATCTGACTAGCCGTTACAGCAATTTCCTTAATAACCCGATGGCCAGGACGGCCTCATAAATTCTATAACATCATTAAAGCACGCACCATTACGGCGCCAGCGTTTCTCAAATGACTATACGACGTCGTTTAATTATTTAGAACTGCATCCCTGATTAACGCTCGTATGCACAGATTACCTCAAAATTCTCCCCTTTTCTTCTTGAAACATAAAAGCATGATTATGACACTGTTGCCGCTGCACCAAACCATCATAATGAAGAGGCTTTAAACCTTTCTTAATGACGACTTAATACTCTTTGAACTTTATGTGATAATAAAGGAACTAAAGTAGAAGTTAAACTGATCGTTTATTAATCAAAATGTAGTTAATTAAGGTGAATAGTTAAAGCGATTCGTTTCCGATTGTCTAATTAACGTAATTGGTTAACTTTTACGAGCATTAATCGAAGTAGGAAAATGAGCCAGAGCCACTTCAAAAAATGTAAAGAATAGCGCAGATTAGAAGTTTGAGTTGTGCAATAATAATAAGTTAAAAGAATTATTGTATTGGTAGAGCTTGAAATCAGTATTATAAATTAAAAAACGTGTAAAGATAGTTTACAAAGATAATATTCAAAAAAATGCTGGGGCAATGTCTTAAATTTATTAATTAGGATCATTCAAGATAAAAATATTTTGTTGTAAATTATATTAGACAATTGTTACGAAACCGAGTCAAGTTTGTTGTTTGTTAAATATCGTAATTGTATCCCTTTCAATGGAGTTTGATAGTCGCAATTTGCGAGGGTAATAAAATTCCTATAAAAATACCGTAAAACGGTCGTTGAAGTTAAATTTACTATTTCACTTTTACTACTTAAGCCCTTGTTCGGCGCTAGACAAAGTATTTATTGATTTGCAGTAGCCATTACTTGTATAGCCAATAAAAATCGCATTTGTGAAGATGTTAATGTGTGTTTACCAGATACGGTAACAGAGGCGGGAATTTTATTTAGCGATTTAAAAGTGTTGTCGTACAGCCGTTTCTGAAGCCGTATGGGTTTTTTTAAATATAGAGAATGGTTGACAATGCCCATGGGAACACACAGCATCCGAAGACCGCGTTACCGGCTTAATTTGGATATTTGGATAGATAGAAGATAGGTTTAAGAAACTGAACAGATGGGAAAGGAGTAGGAAAAGAAAGGGTTAGGAATGGTCATCCGGAATCCCGAATGTCATGCATACTTTATTGTATGCTCACTTTTGTGAAGGGTGGTGGTATTTCCCCGAACGAGCTCGGCCGTAGATGTGTAAGCTGTATGAAAC
>DWHK01000643.1:0-13168 GCA_018247855.1 Graphium androcles
AGCCTCCACTGTCCGTCCGTCTGTCTGTCAGCGGGCTGTATCTCATAATCCGTAATGGTGGAAATTTTAACAAAATGTGTATTTTTTACTTTAAGCTAGACTAACGAACAGCAATTAATTTTCGTATAAAAGAAAGAAGAATAAGAGGAAGATGAGATATGACGTCAAAACATTTTTTGTTTCCATGAAATTTCTTATCTGGTGGCGGGCGGCGCGTTGGCCAACGCAAGGCTGTTGTGTTAATTTTGTGTGCAAATAATACTTATTTTTAACCAACTTCAAAAGGAGTAGGTTATATGTACGATGGTTATGTTTTTTTATGTCTGTTCATCGATTTTTCCGTCATATGTGAATCGATTTTAAAAATTATTTTTTTGCTGGAAAGGAGATATCTTAAGGGTGGCCCCATGAAAATTTTCATAAAAATCGGTTTATTAGTTTGTTTTTTAAATCAATATAACGTAAAAAATATGTCACGAAAGTACACTTTTAAGGCGTTTGAGTTGGAGTCGGTTTTTTGTAATTTTGTGTCAAAATAATTATTTTATATTGCCTTACAGCATCATCGAAGTGTTACCTGGTAGGGGCGCGGTGGCGGGCGGCGCGTTGGCCAGCGCGGGGCTGTTGTGCTGCGGCGTGTAGCTGTGCTGCTGCAGGGAGCGGCGGGCCGAGCCGTTCACCAGGCCGTGCGCGGCGGGCGCGGCGGCCGGCTTATCCGCACTAGCCTGCGGGGCTGTGAGAAATTGATGCTAAGATTGGTGTTTTTAGTTTTTTTTTTTAGGTCGGAGCTCGTGGGTTCGGTTCCCGTGGGGGTCAATGACTTTGCCAGGTTAGTGCAATACGGGCCGATCGAGGAGAATTAAGATGATCCATGCGTCGGATGGGCATGTATAAAGTCGATCCCGATTGTCAAGCAGACCTTTGACAATTGTTAAAGGATGTCAGTGCCTTCAAATATCCTGATACCTAATCCATCCTTCGAATTCAGTTTATCTGGGTTTCGGAGGTCAGATACCACATGCTCTGAGTAAAAACTGATATTCAGGTAATATTTGGTTAGATTAGAAGCCGATCTTAAGTAAAAGTCAAGTTGGGAATAAGGCTAGGAGGAAGAAAGAAGAATAGGAATGAAGAAGAGTTGGCAAGCGAGTAGACGGTTCCCCTGATGTTAGGTGATCCAGTCGCCCATGGACACACACAACATACGAAGAGTTGCGTTTGCGTTGCCAGCCTTCGAAATTTGATAAAACAGGTTGAAGGGTAGGATGGGTCAGGATTATATTAAGGATTTGGTGGGGAAGGGAGTGGGGTAGGAATTCGGCAAGCCTAAGAGCCATGCTTACTTTATTTTAAGCTAGTTCAGTGAAGGGCGGGGGTACCTCCAACCAATCAACGGGCAAAATAAATAACGTTGCCGTAGTTTATTACTGTTAGATTTTCATAAGTAATTTAATTATTTTAATAAAGGTGCTATATAATTTTTAAAAGACTAATTCACTGCGTATGACCATAAGATGTTTCTGAGCGTGACAACAGCATCATTTTTATTTCACGTCTTAACTTTTCCCTACCGATCACAAAATGATCGAACGATGAAATTTTGCAAACACGAAAAAAGCATAGAAAAGTTTACAGAGCCTATCTTGCATCCAAAAAAAAACTAGTTTTTTCGTAAGAAATAAAATTACCTCTTGTATGGACATCCGATATAAAGCTTAGCTTATTAGCCTATTGGCTTGATTAAATTATGACATGACGTGTAGAATGTATAAGAAGAAAATAGACCTATGGTATCAAGGAGGAACATATATCCCGAAAAGGAACTGTTTCCTAGCTATCTTTCGCACATAAATGAATGAATACATTTACCAAATTCACCTCTCGAGCAAGTCACAAGTAAAGTCTAGTTTTTAAATAATAAATAATGACTAAATAACTTACGTGGATTGACCTGACTGGGCTCCTGTAGAACTGTCACGTAGCTATCCGGGAAGATTCCTGTCTTGGTACCGTTTCTGCCCTCCCACCAGTTGTGGTCAATGCGCCTGGTGAGCACCACAACCTCTCCCTTCTTCAGAGGAAGCTCTAAATTAGTCTGGGCAGTAAAGTCGAACTTTGCACGCGCCTGTCCCTCCATTATCACGGGCTTTTTGGGTGAATGCGCATAGTCGCCTTTCAGGATCTGAAATTGGGATGATAGTATGTCAATGATAGTCAGCCACTGCATTCACCGAACGAAAGACCAAATTTGTGATATTACTACATAACGCTGTTCTTTTATGGGTTCACTATAATAAGCCGTTTTGAGTTTGAACTTATTTGAGTGTGGAGTAAAATTTTAAGATAGCGTCTAGTGTCATACGTCAAAGAATAAGATGGAAGGCAATAACGTCGGAGTGAAATCACCTATATCTATACTTACTATGGGAGTATTATTTTCTCCTCTTTGTGCATTTTCAATGTTGAGAAAGTGTGCGTACATACGCATGAAGTCATCAGTCGCAGAGAGTTGCTAATGGTATTGTTTGGTGTACTGGGACACATGATTAACTGAATTATAAGTATTATTTTTGAAGGTTGGGTTATCGCTTTATCTATTTGTACGTATTGCATAGTTTTGAATAGTATGAATTTTGAAACATAACCTAATTCAGTAAGTGACAGAAAAGACAGAAGGAACGATAACATGACTTGTAGGCAGGAATTAACCATGGCTATATACCATGAAAAATATTATATCTGACCACAAAAGTGAAGGTTTTCTTCTTGGAAATCAATAACAAAGAGAGCAATTTCGTAACGTCATACGTTTTCTTATCAATGATTTAGCATTAAGTAAACAAAATATAAATAAAAATCAGATAGACATAACATGTACATTATACCATATTGTAAAAAGTTATTCCACTTACAACTTTAACGAAGAGAATATAGTGCTACACATTAAGATGTAGATTTATAAATTTATAAATACCAGATAGGAATCACGAGTTCATTTACGCAAGTATAATGTTTCAGCCACTGAGCCATCAATGAATAATGTGACAAATGCTTGTTACAGGAATATTTGCGATATTTTTTATCGTTTTGTAGAAACATGCTTTATGCGTAAATCGTGATAAGTTTTAGATAATGCTGTTAAGATTATTACTGCAAAATACTGAGATTTTACTCAATGACTAATTGTGAAAACAATGACGCCATTTAAGATCTTGTGTACTCTTTTATGCCTCAAGTCAAATATTTATAAGGCTATTGCGGTTTCGTCGTTCAGAACGTTTCATAAGAATGCGCAAGCGTCTATGTGAATAAAGATATTTTGAATTTGAATTTTGAATTTGAGAAGGGTGGCTAAGAACTTATCTTCTTTCTCTTTTCTAAAATTTTTATCTGTTGTTTATCTAATACTTTTTCTACCTTATAGATCTGTAACTCTATTGCCATTTCTGTTCTATTGAAGAGTCAATGGGCAGTGGTCATCGGTAATCATTAGGTGAGTCGCTTAGTTTTTTTGTCTTCGCCTCCTTTGAATATTGAGGGTGGTGATGTCAATATTTGGAAGAGTAACCCTTGGTAGTTTCAATCGTCAGGAAAAGTGCAAACGTCTCATACTTTGATGGTATTTCCAAAGCCAGAAGAACCTACCGCGTTGCTTTATTAATATGCTTTTTAATTTTATTTATAGTTGTATCACCGCTAACTTGGACCTCGACATTATTTTGTTTGTGGAAAATTTTTCTTATTTATTTAAATATCGTATAAACTACTATATCAATTTTGCCCAACAAACTTAAAAATTGTATTAATTACCTACCTTTATATATTTATTTCATTTGGAATACCGGTTCGAGAGATATCGCGGAACGTACGTACATATTTAAAAAAATACATATTTAAAAATTTAAAATGTGTTTTCGCCCCAAATCAAATTATGAACCTAACTCGCTTCGTCCTCTTGTTCAATTACTGCTGTAAGTTATAGAATACTATATCTTATTAACAAATGTATGCTTACCTCGACATAATTGTAGGGGAATAGACCTATCCTCCCGTGCACCTCTCCTTCGTACCAATTGGAGTCGATCTGCCGCCTGACGTGTATTAAGTCGCCCTTCTTGAAGCTCAGCTCTCGCGTCGTCTGCCCGCTGAAGGCGTACAGCGCCTTCGCCACCATCTTCTCTGCCTCATCGTATCTGTTCAGCGGAACGACGGTCTTCTGTGACGGCATAAAGTTGTCCTGGTGCCGCCTGTTCTGCATATCTTGAAGCTCCTACAAACAAAACGTTTTATAAGTATTACTTTAATTATACAACTGTCAAAGGAAATTGTTCATAAGAGAACTAGCTACGCCTGGCGGTTTCTTTTGCCTTATCATTTGCTTCTCGGCCCCAAGCATCATTGCGTGATGCTTAAGGCCGAGAGGAGGTCCGGATATAATATACAAAAAAAAAATCTAATCCGAACGGTAGTCTCAAAGATTAAGTGCGTTTAAAGAAATAAACAAAAAGAAACTCTACTTAGTTTTATTATATAAGTTTATGTAGAAAAAAGCTAAAAGATTTCGTCCTGATGGACCAGTATCACGATATATTGATTTGAAGAAGCCCATGCTGAGAATATAGTTTTCAGAAGAGTCTTTGAATATTGTATTAAGTAGTTAATTAACAAGTCCCTTTAGAAGCAGGAAAATTGTTAAAAGAGGCCGAAATTACCGAATTAGGGCTACCAAGCATGCCAAAAGCCAAAAACAGCCATTAAAAAATTCTATATGAAAATAATAACATATAAAAATTCATATGTTTAACATACATTTATAAATAACAATTATTATTTATTATGAAGCGTTAAACATATTACACAGAGTTAATTATTTCGGCGTATTCCATTAGCTATGGAAGGTTATAAAAGACAAGAAATTTAATTGGTGGCCCCAGCATGAAAAATCACACATCTCTCAAACATCACCTTTATTGATGCATCAAATGCTTCTATGTCGAACAGATGAATGTCTTTTTCCTGCAAAAGTGAGAAGTATCTTGACTAAATCAATGAACACATAAAATAAGCATGACATGATGAATGTAACTCTAGAGTGTGTTTAATATTTAGTTAAGAAGATTAAGGGGTTTTTGGGTGATTAGTCAAGATAAATTACGCAGACAAATTGACTAAAGGTTTTAATATATAATTATAAAAAAAGGAGAAACCGTAGCCAAGAACTGGTACTCTTATGTAATAGTCAGTAATCAGCATATTATAAAGTAAGATATTATACTGAATACATCAAATAATAATAAATTTTAATGCTTATTACGTAAAATTAATTATTTAACTATTATAACACGACAGTCTATGCAACGGTAAATACATCTAAGCAGTAGGACTGACATAAATTTGGTAAAAATTAATTAAAAAGTAATTACATACATATTTGTAAACTTTTATATTTACAGACTTTTTATCATTATCTTCTAAATTTTATTGACACACCAAAAAATAATTTAACACTATTTCCAATCTTTTATCAGAAGATGGTCATAAACGAAAACTGTTCTGTAATGCTATAGTACTGATTCAATTGTCATTGTAAAATCAGATTAGAAAGTCGGTTATCAGTTCGGGCAGAATTCTAAAAATAGAATCATTATCTACGCCACGAATTACAATTGGAATAACGCTACGGCTTTTACACGATTATTCTTTGTGTAATATTACGAAATATCCGCATGGTTTACGTCGATAAATCTGGTTTTGAGCTTCAATTCTTCTTTATATTGCTTTTATTTATTTAGTCGATAGTTTGACAAGTAAGAACTGGTATATCATTTTAATAACAGCGTAGTTACGACATTTTTGAAAGTGGCTACAATATAACACATTATTTGACCCTAATCTAATAAAAAAGAAAAGCCGTTACAAAAGTAAGATTGTTCGAAAATTTAAATGTATGTCTTTGTTAAATAAATGTTCTTCAGACTGTGTTGATGTGATATTATTGTGGTGATAAACTGAGAGTCTTTAATAGACTTCAAAAAAGGAGGATGTTTTAAAACTAACGACAACTAACGCAATGGCAATAGCCAGAAAGGGTGCCTAAAGGCGGATAGAAAAGAAAGTTTATTTGCTTCTCTTTTTAGGGCACCCACGTTGTTGGCAAATATTTGTCTAAACGACGTCCGTATTAAGCCTTTAATGTTCTTAACGTCAAGATAAGATCGGAACAAGTTGTCCGGTTGAAAGTAAGAGCGAGGTCTTCTTAGAGTACGACTGGCGACAGCCGGTAATTGCGCGATTTCTCCAAAGGGTCCTCGGCTCTACAAATCGTGTTCTAACGCTTGCGTAAGAAATGAAACAACGAATTCACCGTTTTTATGGTTACGAACAGTTCCGTACTAATTCAGATAAAATTTTCGCTTATGCGTTTACCGAATACTGATTAACTTAAATTCAGGTTAAAATTAAACGTTATATAGATTTACACCACAGTAATAACAATTTCTATAAATTAGAAATAATGTTTCTTGTTTAATCATAACTTTAAAATTATACTTACCTAATTATTAATATATTAACAACAGATCAGATAGTTAAAGTAATTTAATATTAAATTAATTATTATACAGCCCGGTAAGAACAAAAAATAAAAACATTATGCACTGATATTAAAAGTAATCTCAGTTAAAATCTTTAGTTTTTGGTAATTTTTACCTATCTTTAAATTAATGAAAATTTATAATAAATCATTACATTTATAAATTGGACATACTTTTTTAATGTCCTTAATTAGTTTGTCAAAAGTCGGTCAAATACGAGGTAATTTCCTTGACCGCACAATTCAATAACGAGACAAATTAATTAAATAGAAGTTTTAAATAAACCTATAATGTAATTTGTAGGTTACGCTTTTATAATCAATTGACTCTATTCCTCAATATGACATTTATTTTATTTATAGACCCTATATTTTCAGCGGATAAGAAAATTTTAAGGATTTACAAAGAAAATTAACTTAAAATTTCACTTTTTATTCAACAACTATAAGTATTTGATTCAGAATAAATAAATATATATATATAAATATAAATGAAATATTGAGTTTTTGCAGCTTAAAAAGCTTGTGCTTTTTCTCCATATAACATCAACCACTGTATAAATTGTAACTCATATATAACAAGACTCTAAAACCATACTTATTTATTATTGTGCAAGAAAATATTAATAAAGTTAATCAGATAAAGTGCATACGTCCGTAACTTAGTAGCGTCTCCAATAATATAGAAAGTCAATCAGTTATCTTTTTCCAAGTAAAGGACTTATTATAAATCTTCGACACTGAAACATGACCTACATAGGTTGACTATAAATATTTTTTTTATATATTTCAAACTAAATAAGTCAAAGAAGATCAAAGAAGAAGTCATCTTTTAAACAGAATAGTTGCATGCGCCAGACGTTAAGCCTTTATGTGAATGGTAAATAGCTTAAGTATTAATAGGGTTGTCAAAACTTTGTCAACCTGAAGTTGAATCAATAAGTTATTAATAAAAATAATCGTTTGCTTTCTTGATGCATTTAAAAAAAAATTGCGGATTGAAAATTTGCGAATTGCTTGTCAGATTTTTGCATATTATTGTTTTTTAACAGTAGGTAATTTTTAGTAAAATAACTGTCAAATTTATTCTCAAGATTTTCAGCAGTAAGTAAAGTAAATAGACTGACAGTGCTATGCTATAATAACGTTCTCCTGACAGAATTTCGGTCACAGCGGCCAATCTACTCAGAGATCAAGCAACCGCGCAGGAGATATATAGATATCATAGTACACAAGCATTCTGGCAGACACAGATGTACCGTCTATCCCTTTACTCCCGCGCCCGCATATCCGACACGACCGGAAAGAGATCAGGCGCAGGGCACACTTTTTACATGCCCAATTGACGCCTGGATGATTTTAATTATCAGGCAATTGTGTGATCAGCCCTAACCCAACTGGGAAACAACAACACACTTATTACTCCCTGTGAGAAGTACTATTACCAACCCACACCCCTCCGGTTTACAAAGCAAGGGCCTATACTAATAGGTTACGGCGGCAGAAGTATTATAGTATTCTTGCCAACCCTAACTGTCTGCGTCCACACAATGGTGCATAATTGAAAACCGACGCATTCAAGACAGCGCCGGTGAAACCACACCTGCCTAGATTGTGTTTCTCCACTTGTTTATTTAAACAAACGTTTAAAATCTAGTTTCCCTGCACGTATGCGATACGGAAGCGAGAACAAGAATCCGTGTCGTATTGTTTCTTGGTCTTTTGTTATGAGATATTTTGTTTTTTATTTGCCTATTGGGTCATAAGGTGAACGCTCGGCATTCGCCCGGAAGTTATTTATTAAAAATAATAAACATAAGCTATCTTGTCCATATCTATTTATCTATGACTAAGATTTCTGTGTGCTTTAAAATTATTAATGTAAAGTCGAGAGGAAAAAAAAAAATATTATTAAATGATTACGATTAAGCAGTTAACTTTGTTTGTTTTGTGTATAGTAACTATTAACTTTTATAATGAAATGTTTTGGAACATTTACTAAGTAAATGAAAGTTAGGACGCGCCTAAGAACTCGATAAAGCTATAATCTTTTATCTAATATAAATATGGGAAACGATTGTTTTTTGTGTGTCTTTTTATGTATATTACGCGGTTAGATTAGTGTATCCTTGAGCTCACACTGACGAAACATTTACACAAACACATGGTTCTGTATTTTTCAATAAATCAAAGTCAATACATTATAATTTATATATTATTAAAAAAATCGCCAAGGAGACGACGACGACCACTATTATCCTATAGTTTTTATGAATTCGAAAGATTATTTGGATGTATCGAAGGATGTTTGTTAGGTTTTTCACTCGAAAACTAACACACGGACTTCGATTACACTTCACGTGAATATCATTAAGCCTACCATAATGCCTAACGGTTTTAGCTGAACAGGACTTTTGTAAAAAAAAGGTAGGTTCTACACGAAACTAGTAGCTATACTAAATTTCCTTTTTATCGGATCAACTTTTTCGGAGATGTTGCGCTGAATGAGTGAGTGTTTTGCTTTAATGTAGCGAATCTTGCAGACTTTGTCCTGTCCGAATTTTGGCAACTGATAACAGCGTCATCTAACGGGTCAAAATTTCTTCTAAACCATTCTGGTTTTTTTTAACCTTTTTTTACTCAAATCGGCCCAGTCCTTTAGGGGGAGTTCAGTGACACACACACATACATAAGTATTATGAATATAAAGATAATATTGTGTGTTAAACATAATGATTAGAGGTTTTGAATATCACGCAAATAGCGAAATTAGTATGCGCTCGTACACTTAAAAATGTACTAGTTTCTAGAGATCAGTCTTACTGCACTTTGCGAGTACGTACCTGATACGATATCTGCATACGCAAGTAAAACTGATACGGATTCAATCGATGAATATTTTCCGTGTATCCAAACCATAACTCTACCTACTCTTTATTCTTTACAAATATCGAACAAACATCCATTGCGTGCTCGCTTTAACGAGATTAAACAGTTTTATAGTATTAACGATGAGTGACGCGATAATCGCACGATGTTCGTGTGAGCTAAGAATAGACATAAGCTCTTTAACCGACTTCGGGTAAAAAGAGAGGTTCCATGTTATTTTAGATGTATTATTGATGTTTTTTTTTGAAGATCGGTTTACAAAATTCCTCTTTTATTGGAAAGAGGAAACCTCGGGAGTTAAAAGAAACAGAAGGAAGAAGAAGAAGAGGAAAAATTTCACGGTAATTTAAAATATAAGGCAATTGAAGTAAGTTTATTATGATTTATACTGATAACTAAATATCTTTTAAAATTTTTAATGCGACAAAATTAAAATAGCTAGTACTACACCTAACTTTAAGTCGATGCTGCTGCCTAGAGCGTCTACGATTCCCGCGGAGTACCAGCTGAGAGATTGGACTCCAGTTACCTCACTTACCGGACAGGTTGCATAAATATCAATACTTCGACTTGAAGCCGGTCTTTTGAGGTCGCGCTATGTCCCATTCATGCAACAGCGGAAATTACTCGTTAATATGCGGCGGCAAAGCATTTCACTACTAACGTATTTTGCATATCGTCTATGCGAACGCAAAACCCAACAAACAAGTATTTATAAAAAAAGGACTATTTTAATTATTACCACTACTTTGATATTATTAACTTAGGTATTACTTAAAATCAAGTAAATTAGTATATAACAAAAAAAACTTAAAAACTTATGGCTGTGATTTGCATTTGCAACAAAATATCGAGGTCATTAATCAAGATAAAAGTTATCCTATCTTTCAGTTGGAACAATTTTGCACACTTTGATTATAGTATACAATTTCTGTACTTCACTGCACTTCACTACCTCCGAGGCCTAGTGGTATAAGCCCTTGCTATACAAACTGGAAGTCGTGGGTTCGAATGCCGCGGGGGGACAATAACTTTGTGTTGTTGTTTCTTAGTTTGGGTTAGGACAATACGGGCTGATCACCCGATTGCCGGAAAATTAAGATGATCCGTGTGATACAGGATCGACATTTTGATCCCGGTTGTCAAGAGAACCTTTGACAGTCGTTAAATAATGTCAGTGCCTTCAAATATCCTGACAACTGATTCATCTTTCGAATTATGTTTATCCCTTTGGGTTGCGGAGGTGAGATGCTAGTCGCTCTGTGTACGAACTTATATTCAGGTAATATTTGGTTAGATTATAAGACGACCCCAAGTAATTTGGGAATAAGGCTGGAAGCAAGAAGAATTATGATTGTAGATTTGATAAACTTTCACACGTCAGTTTTTATATGAAGATTTATGATTTAAAAAAAAAAAAGGATGTTAGAATATACATATTATATTGTTATACTATTATATTATTATTTGTTACTAGCTGTTGCCTGTGGTTTTACTTACAATTTTAAGAGATTTCTATTTAAACTGTAAAATAGATATTTGTACAAAATTTCTATTTAAATAGATATTCGAAATAAAGTCTGCTTATATTATTTTTTAATATCTTTAATGTATAGATTTTGAGTATTCTTTATTTAATTATAATTATTTACAGACAATAAATGCTACTTTTTGTTCTGTCTATCAATGCAGACGTTAACCAATATTATCAGAGAATACGAAACGATTAACCACAACTCTTGCATTTGCGTTGTCTATATTATAATATTTTCGATAGGTGCTATTTAAACCGACTTCTATTTATATTCTGAGTTTCTAGGTTAGCTACTTGCAATATATGTCAGAAACTGTCTTAGCCACTGTATATCATTGATTTACTACTCTAATTGGCCCAGAGTAACTATCCCAGCCTAGGAAATTAGATAGAACAGGTTTATTGGGTAGGATGGGCCAGGACCTTATTAAGGAATTGGAGGGAAAAGGGGAGTGTAAGTATGGCCATCCGACAACATAAAAAGTCAAGCAAATATTTCATTCCGACATTATGCAGGGTAGTACAGCAAGAGCTGTAAAAGAATGGAATACTCTACCACCTAAAAATTTATTAAATATCTGACATATATTTAAGAAGTAAGCTTTTGAATTTGAATATATGACTTCAAAAATGTTTACAATTTTTTTTACTAAGTTAGATTTGCTTTTATAAGAGCCGTGGTAGCTCAGTGTCCGGGCGCTCGCCTTTAACTTTGTACACTTGAAGCGAACCTGAGTTCAAACCCTGATGCGAGCATCAATGAAATTGTAATTTTTTAATTGCAATTTTTAAGTGATAGTTACCACGTGCTTGGCGATGAAGGAAAACATCGTGAGGAAACCTGCATATCTAATATGTATAGTTCGCCAATCCGCACTGGGGCCGCTTGGCGGACTATGCCCTATACCCTCTGTCTAGAGGAGACCAACCTTGGGCTAACCAACTGTGGGACAATTCGAAAATAAGCTGTGACTTTACTTTACTTTAGATTTACTACTATTTATTGCACAGGCGCAACATTGAAGTTGTTTTGACGTCGAATAGAATGACTCATGGAAACAAATTACGCTGCGTCATAACATTGAAAAGTGCTTACTTTTATCGCTGGAAAGTAAATGTGGTCTGCGACGTCTCGTCGTTTATTACTGCGGCGGTTCGATTTCATAAAATATAACGTTCGATAAAACTCGGGGGATTGAGAGGAAATGGTTGCGGTGCTTTTCACCGCTGCAGGGACCGCTGGATAGGAGATTACATTATTTCTCTATTGATTATTGATTTACAACTGTTATGCACTATTACACCGGTTGATGCTATTTTCGTCTATCGAAAAATTGTGTTATGTAACCGACAGCGCCAGCCGTGGTTCGGTATTTATTTGCAAAATGTAGATGAAAATTTTCATCAAATTTGTATAGTTTCTTTTTCCAGTCGTAAATGATAAAAATTATTACTAAATTACTGAAAAGTGGTGAAATAAATGTGTTCTAATGGATATATTGATATTGTTCTTGTTCAATCACCAAAGGCTTAGAGCCTTTAAGCAATATCTTTAAAAGTCCTGTCTCCGAAGTCTTATCAAAGCGACAAATCATCGTTCAAGTTGACTCCTGAAAGAAACTCCCACTATCACCATCTCTTTCAGGACATGCCCAATGAATTTTTAGAAGTTCTTGTAAAATTCTTGTTCAGTCACGAAAGACTAAGAGCCTTTTTTTTTGGCTTTATATACAAAAGCCCTGTCTCCGAAGCCAAAGCAAGGCGACAAAACACCACGTTGCAAATTGACTACCAAAAGAATCCATTTCTTTCAAGACTTGTCCAGTAAATTGTTAGAAATTCTCGTAAAATTGAATCAACCGACCTGGAAGCCTAAAGTAAATGGCGTTGCACAGATACCATTTACAAACCTCCTTTCGCAATTCAATTAGGCACCAAACGTGCGGGTAGTAATTGAGTTACGAAATCGCTACTCACCCGATACTTTGATGTTATATGCCCACCATCGTATCTAAGAACACTGACATTACTTATTTACTGACGTATCATTACTTACACTCGGTAGTGGGTTTTTTAATCGGCGAAAGTCGGTGCGGTGACAAGAGCGTCGCACTACCATAGAGATATATTTATACTAATATCGCCACTGTTAG
>DWHK01000644.1:0-13160 GCA_018247855.1 Graphium androcles
CGGCTGTACCGATTTTGACGGGATTTTCACTGGCAGATGGCTGTTGTAATGAGGAGTAAAATAAGCTACTTTCATTATTGCAAAAGAATTTGGGTTCCGTATAAAAAAATGTATACATCTATACAATTAAATAAAATTGGTGTATCTGTTTTTTATAATAAAATAACCGCTTTTACTAGATGCATATGAATAAATATACGGAACATATACCAAAATAATATTTTTTACAATTTTTGTGTAATAAAATTCATATAATATTTCGTATATAATTAATCAAGCGAATGAATAAATTTTTACGTTCCGCCATAACTCTCGAACCTTATTCCAATTTAAATGTAATTCGGTATATCAGTACGTAATATTACCACAGTTTTTGAGTTCGTTGAGCATCAAGATCGGCTGAGCAGTTTAAAAGATATTAAAATAAATGTGACTGCTGATCACCATACTTTTTCACATTATATTCTTTCAATTATTAATTTCAACGTTTAATCCATTAAAATTATATATACCTGCAATTTACTAAAGTAAATCGATAACAATTTCAATAAAGTATCGTAATTATGGTAAAATTTTGATTGAAAATCAGTACCAATGTATTTATTATTATAAACTATTCACTTAAAATAAGTTTGTTTTAATTAAATACGTACCCGCTGAAATCGACCTTCGGATCTGAGACTACATGGAAAACGTTGCGCAGCAGTACTTCCTTTAAATTAGGTATATTATAAATTGAAAATTCAAGAAATTATCAGTTGCTAGGTTTTGTTTGCTATACATAAAATATTTTTTTAAATATTCCAAATTCAGAAAAGCATTAACTCAATTAAGTTAATTCTTTCTCTCTTACATAGTTTTTTAGAGTAATGTTTTTATTGCGAGTACGTTAAAACAACGTTAGAAAACTGTATTTAAGACCAATATGCACAGTAACATATCATGTACTGTGTTCGAAAAATATAACGCAATCATGTAAGTATGTATATTACTTGTACTTACATAATATTACAGCTAGCTTTGGATAGCGCGATTCAATTCCTGACAGTGCCATCTGTTGAACCAAACATTAAACTTCTTAGACTAGACAACCGAGAAATAAATTAATGTTACTAATTTATTATTTTCAACATATGTGATACAAGTATTTTTGTTCAAGTATATTGATTACGAAAATACTTGGCTTTAGCCTGTACTATTGAATCTTAAGAAATGTAAAGTCATTGTTTTTATTAAATGGTAAATATATAAAACTCGTATATTCTTATGCAGATACATAATATTATTTTTAATAAATAACAATAAAATAAAAAAAACAAATATATACCAAAGGATACAATATTATATGTTTTAAGTACATAATTAAAACGTTAGACGTGGGTGCGAGCATGTGAAAGTTCAACTTTAACGAAGATTCGATAGTGCAGCTGTCTTGATTAATTCCATAAATCAGATCTGAAATTGACTTTGACTTCGTATCAAAAGAGGAAATTGCTTTTTTTAAAGTGCTGTAATGCGCAGTTCGTAAAATTAAAATAGATACTTAAACATGGTATCAGTATATAAAAATAAAACGAAAATTAATAATTATTGGTCAATTATCATAATCTATTCATTGAAATATGATCACTTTGGGTGACCAATTTAAATTTCAAATCTTAATTTTACATTAATTATTCGTCATAATAATAAATCGTTCGTCATCAGATATTTTATCATATTAATGATAAACTGTCAAAAAAAAAAAACTGTGATATAAAACTAGATTTATTTAATTATCGTATAAAAAGTCATAGGCATATGATTTAATAAATTTTCGGATTCGATTTAAATATGGAAATAATAAAAAAATTACGCTAAATACATAATTTTAATCGAATAAGAATGAATGAATTGCCTATTCCTGAGACTAATTTCATTCCTTCCTTTTTAACTTGATTTTAGGAATAAAAATAAATTTTAATTATTTTAATGGTCATTGGCTCCATGTTCAATACTGTCCGCTCGCAATTAAGTATATTTAATTCCGGAAACACGTTTTTGAAAATCGAACGATGCGTATTCGAAGCCGAGTTTAGGCGGGAATAAATACATCCAAACAATAAAAGGCGCTTTTACTTTCATCGGATTTCGATCGGTGTTCACGTTGATGTGAGCATTGCTTAAAATAAGGGCATACATACACTTATATATATTTAAACAGGCAAACCTAAAATAGTTCAGTACATTTACTCCAAAATAGATTGGCTTCTGTCATTTTTTTTTCTTATTATATGTCTAAGGAGCTATTCATAAATTGCCTCCGGTGAATTGCTTGATTTTTAAACCCTCGCCATTTTTCGTTTATTCCCTTGTAGATTGCACCATGTCACATATTGCTGGAACCCTCGCATCCCAATCCCTTAAACGTGCATACATTTAATGAATCAACAACAAATCTTTTTAGAATTAAACACACGCGTCCAGCATGCACCCTCTCGCATATTAATAATATATTTGGTCAGTCCATGTATAGACAGCCTTATATGATATGGAGTCGGTCTGTCGGCGCCCCGAGCGGTGCATGAACGCGAACTAATGCAACGATAACCATAATCTCATGATATATGCGGACTAAGTAAGACAAGTGATTTAGACCTTCTTTGCTATTATATAGAAGACCATGTTAAAATGTACTGGTGCTTAGGAAATTGTTAATGGATAAATAAGTAGAAATATTTAAGGAAGAAGCATCACAGTAGCTCATCCGGGCGCTCTTCTTTAATTCTGCATACTAGAGGCGAACTTGACTTCAAACCCCGGTGACGGCACTAATGAAATTGTAATTTTTTTAAATTGTCAATTTCTTAATTGCAATTTATTCTGATTTATCACTTGATCGGCAGTGAAAAAAATATTGTGAGGTAACCTGCATATCTAATATGTGAAGTTCGGCAATCCGCACTGGGACCCCGTGGTGGACTATGCTCTATACACTCTTTTTAGAGGAGACCTTTGCTCAGTAGTGGGACAATTTGAAAATAGGCTGTTACTTTACTTTTTTACTCAAGGAAGGTATTCTACGCATGAATATCCCTACATCTGTCAGATTTAATACGATACGAAGAAAAAGAAAAATGTTTACAAGATATCCTACGTTGCAAAACTTTTCTTTTTGAGAAGAATAAAAAGAATCCACTAAGAATTTGTTTTTTACCAATAATACCGCTAATTCGCCAATTGCGAAAATCAATTTTTGGGTTACTTTTAACCACGTCACAACTTGTCCCACAACGTCCATATAGTGATGCACCTCAGTCAATAAGCGAAGTCTATCAGTGACTAGTGTTAATTCTCGTTAAGGAGCTGTGAATGAAGGCGCTTGTGCAATTTGCCGACACTCGCGGTGAGTGCAACGCAGTAATAATGCCTAGTGATGCGCCTGCGACGGTTGGTATACGGAAATCGATAAACTTATTCCGTAAGTATACCTCACTATCAGAGCCTAAAATATCGAAAAAAAAATCAATTGTATATGTGTTTAAATATATCATAATGTTTCTAATTGATAATTATAAGGTGTTACCAATATTTTTAACTTCCGAAAAAAAAGAAGGGTGTTGCAAGTTCACCCTATGTATGGGTGTATCTGTTCTATGGAATTATAGTTTGCAAACCGATGGAGCGATTTTGATTTAGATTTTTTTGTCAGCCTGGAAAAATAGATAGAACAGGTTTATTGGATAGGATTGGTCAGGAACGACATATTAACGATTTAGGAAAAGAAATGGGAAAAGAAGAAGGTAGGAATGGCCATCTAGCAACCCAAAAATTCATGCATACTATTATGCTGACATTGTGTAGGGCAGTGGTACTTCCCCGGGCGAGCGCGGCCGTAGAAGCGCTCAAGAGCTGGAAAGATCTTTTAAGGAAACATGTTATGCTCTATCACCTAAAACCTTAGTGGGATATTATCGACTTATCGATCCTAGAGGCGGATTCGAACCCCGGCCCTAGGGCGCTCGCGAAACCCGACACACGGCGACGGAAATAACACTAATCAGTCGTTCTAAGTGAAAATAGAATGGTGTTTAGAAGACAATTTAGTGCGGACGATCGGTAGTTAGACGTTCTAGCCTAGGCGGGTTAGCTAAGTGGCGTGTAATAATAGAAGAATAGATAATAATGCATCTACACTAGGCGGATCCGTTTAACTAGTGCACATTAAAGTTAAAGTTAAAATCTCTTCTCATAGGTTAAAAATTGATAAAACGAAATGACTTTAGCAGGACGTAATACATTCCGAGAATTCCTCTTGAAAAAAAAATTTGAACTTCCCAAGATAATTTATTGTTTTAAGATTCAATAACTTTTTAATTTTACTCAAATAACTTGAAGAAAGCCACGCATGGTTGGAAGTGAAAAAGTTGCTGGAAGTTTTTATAAAAAATATTACTTATCAAATAAAAGGATCGAAGTTGAAAGTAATTTTTATTCTGATATTTTTGACTATGCTGTATACACGGTAGTTTATAATTAACTTACGTGTGTGGGTTTTCTAAAGCAGTTTTCGAAATTTTTATGAATAATATACAGCTTTTGTACAAGTAATTACGATGGTACTGTATATCTTTCATCTTTGTATAAGAACAAATGATGTATTTCAAAAAACGAGCTTACGTTATCCAGCGAAGTTTAAACATAAAAATAAATCACAGCAGATACAACCTGATATTTTTAATGCGCACTCCATCAACTTGTCATAAACGTATGACATCCAACAGCCGTTTACCCACAATATACGGTATTAAACTCACGTATGTCACAATTAAAATCATAATATTCAAGGTGTAGCCATAGAGCAGACCATAAATCACGCGTTCACAAAGATGGCGCCGGTTATGCAAGATCATAATAATCAGTCACGCGACGACCACACAAGCGGACGGTCGTGTATGCGGTTCGTAATTGTTATAATTTATTTAATCGACGCTTCGACTGGTGTTTTCTGATTTAATTATTGGATTCACGATAGGTGTCTAAACTGATTATATTGCATGACCGGTTATTTGAGTTTCAGTAGGTATTATGCTTGTGTTAAATATATTATTGATCCGGGAGAATTTGCAATTCATTTAGTTAATAAATTCTATGGTGTGCTCGTTGTATATAACAATGAGCTTTCTCGAATTTATTCTGTTGTTTGACCGGCTTATCTTCAGCTTTTAAGGCATTACAGGGTATCATCCTTTTAGGGCATACAATAAACTGAGCAGTTTGCAACCGTGTGACAACTCGCAGTTCAATAATACTAAATCCTCTACCGCTCTAAATTGTAGTGTAGCGCAGTGAGCCTTGGCGCATGGTATCTATGTGTTCCCTATTGGTCCAACATGTTCCAATCATAAGTAATAAAATTTGTTTATTCGTTAACCTGACAATTAATGGCTCCAAATACCTGTGACGCATTAAACTCTAACTAATACAGTTAAGTCGAATTAGTTCAAGTTAACTATAAAATGTCACAACAAATTTACCACGACACCATTAGTTCTAATCACCCACATAGTGGTGCCATGACGAGACATGGGCCCAATCATTCCGGTGTCATCTCACGTAATCCTGAGATGATAGAGCTAATGCGCCCGGTGAAATTTATCATGGCAATGAAAATAATAAAGCGGCAGATAAACGCCGGGACAGTGTATAAATAATAATTAAGGTGAAAGTTGGCGGCTGTCAGGAATTGGGTCCGGTGGGGCCACCGTGCGCTCCGATTAGGCTTTTGGAAATGTTTGGGCGTCTCCTCTGTCAATGTCCGGGGATAATTCGTTTATCTCGCGCAACGGGAATTAAAATCCTTGTGTTCCTGCTATTTTATTGGGTACTTTGGGAGGCCTCTTTGGGCTTTATTTGTATGCCTGACAAGGATATAAATTGTTTAGATGCTCAAAATGTAAGTTAGGAAAAAGTAAAGTGACAGCCTATTTAGAAATCGTCCCACTGTGTGGCAAAGGCCTCCTCTAGTCAGAGAGCTTACTCCACTACGCGGCCTCAGTGCGAATTGGCGGACTTCACAATCTTAGAAATATTTTTATTATTTTTAAGATATACAGGTTTCCTCACGATGTTCTTTAACCATTGAGCACGTGGTAAATCATCACTTAAAATTGTAATTAAGAAATTAACAATTTCATTCGTGCCGGCACAGGGTTTGAACTCAGGTTCGCCTTGAGTAAACTGAATTGAAGGCGACCGCCCTGACACTACTACTACGGCTCACTGAGTTACCACGGCTCAAATGTAAGTAAATGTTAATTACTTGGATCCAATGAATGAATGTCAATTACGTGTCCACGAAATCGTACGAAAACCGCGTTGAACATGATCTGCGAGCAAATCCAACATAAATGTATATATTACGAAATGTAACACCACAAAAATGTTAATATTTTATACGCATATCTATTATACTTCACTCTCAGAACGACATAGCATCGAATGATATGTTACACATCCATAAAGTAATTATGTTTACAGAACATACAAGAAAATGGACATTGTAAGGTAGAATCAAAGATTTAATCATCTAAGTTGATTGTTTATTCGTTAGGAGTGAAATGTGATGATAAGATATAGCAGTAGCTTAGCAACGGTATCATGTGCAAAGTCTCATTGGATTTAGAGCGGTAGAGGATTAACTTGTGGGAGGTTAAAACAGAATCACAAGGAAAATGCAAACGTATTCGATAAAATATTCAAATATCAAATCGATTGGAACGGTTAATAACGAGACAACAGTAAAATCGAGCAATGTATACAATGACACAGTGAATTAGGCAGTGAGCCGATTCATAAACAGATTACTCGGAACGCTCATGCAAGTGAAATTGACGTCTGCAAGTATAGATGTCAGACGTGAGATAATGTTGCTCTGTGACAGAAATGAGGCATGTCCATAGGATGTTATATGGATAGAGTAGCCAAGTCATATCCGCGTAAGAAAACGTCATGTTGGAAGAAAGAGAAAGAAAATGCGGTATAGATCCTACATGCAGGTTATGCTGCGAATACTGGGAGTTGCAACTGGTCACATATCGTTGGAAAATTAAATGCTTGGTATGTGAGGTTGCCGAATGATCTCTTCCGCGATCCTCTCTTCTTTTCCCATTCTCTTTCATTCCTAGTTCTAAATATGTTTTTATTTTCTTCCATAAAAATCAATCTAATGGCTGTATGTCAATGCTCACCCAATGGCTTATTCGCCTCAAGGAAAACATCACTCTAGGACCACTTCAGGTTACCCGTCTCCTCGCCAATTTTTTTCTATCAGAAATGTATTGTTCTTAAATAACGCATGTGCTATATATAATATCGGTATCGGAAGCTTATGTAATTGATAAGTAAAGCGGACGGTGAAAGTAGCAGCTAACTAACTATACTTTTACTATGCTATCTTTCTTAGTACTAATTTGTATGCTATAGTATCACAGTCAATAACAATGTGCAGTGTAACGTTTGCCACATTTATTCTCTCTTTCTTTCTATCGACACGACGGGATTTTTATAGATTCGCAACTCTATGTATATAATATCTATGGCTGGGCCTCGGATCGGTTATTGCAGAATTAAATCGACTGCAGCTGATACAACGAGCATGAAACACAACCGTTATAGTTGACTAGGCGTGTTAATTTCACGGTGTTGTATCGGAACTTGTTTAGTAAAATATTGATTTTAATAAGATATTTTCTTATGTGATTCTTATTGCCGGTAGAATCACATACGAAAATATCGACGACTTAATAGTTTCCAGATGATCTCAAAAAAGGACGATGTCCTTACTTTAACACACACAAGATTAGTGTAAAATATATATACATACATATGGTCACTGCTGTAATTTATTACGCAGTTGAAACAGATTTTTAATACAAGTTTTTTTTTAATACCTCGGTTATTTGTATATGGATTTTGGTAATTGGTTGGTAATTCTTTATTTAATTAGTAATATTATAATAAAGTGTTGTCTTGTATTCATTTTTAAAAAAGTTCTTAGCAAATGCTCTGTTTAGTTAAATTTTAAATTTGATATCATAGGGTATTGGTGGTTCTTTTATGCGACAAAATGATATTAAAGCCATGTTATGTGAAGTGATATGTCACTACGCATTATAACATTTATATTACCTATGTAGTGTAGTATTTTACTATCACTTGCTCAATAAAAGCCAATTCATAATTTATTGCTCGTCTCAAAGACATTGCATATTGTAAAGGATCTATATGTGTTATCACCGTATTTATATTTAGTCTGTTTTCTATTTCGGTACAACTAAAGTGCTTCGATATAAATATACTGTTACAGTTCGTTTTATTACTCTTACCAATTCGCGCGTGGCTATTTCATCGGTAAAATAAAATCTTTATACCTTTTTTTCACAACTTCAATGTTTCACTTCGTTTGAACATTAAATAACTCGACTGCAATAAGCATATTATATATCACTTGATTAAATTTAGAGACAAAGCACACAGTTACTCCTTCCAATGTCTTATTCCCAAATAACTTCGGGTTGACTCTTAGTCCAAGCAGTTATTACCTAAATATCAGTTTTTACTCTGACCCATCTCACCTTCGCAAGCTAAAGATATAAATGGATTACTCGTCAGGATATTTGATGGCACTGACATCTTTTTAACTGATGTTAAAGTTGTTCTTGACAGCCGGGATCGACTTTTTACATACCCATCCGATGCATGGATCATCTTACTTTTCATGCAATGCAAGCATCCCCATAACCTAACTGAGAAACAATAACACAAAGTCAGTCTACCCGACCTCCGGTTTGTGAAGCAAGCCTCTACCACTACTGAAATCAATAAATCTAGTTCGTTCACATAGTAGTAGTAGAAAATGTTGAAGAAGAAATCCAAACTGTTTATAGGTAATGGTTTATTAATGGTTATTAATTATAATTACACGATATAAATTATAGTTGATCTTTTAAATCACCTCAATATATTTCAATATTATGTTACGATTATGACATAACTGCAAGTTGCTGTCAAGTAGCTTTATGGGTATAAAAGACAAAATTTTTTACACATAAGTAACTTTTTTTTATTTAAGAAATGATAAGAAAGTGCATCTAGATTCTGGAAACTGAAGTGTAAATAACAGGCATCGACAAATACCGTATGACAAATGTTTCGAGTTATCTGAGTTATGTTCATCATACATCATCTTTGAGATTGAATCAGTCCGAAGGTACTATAGCATGCCTCGTCAACTAATTGGTTCTCAAGTTATCTCTCTCACCATGGGAAACATAGTAGCATCATATTAAATAACCTATGAACGTTTTGTAAGACTGTGAGTTGAAAATGCAATCAAATGTTGAATTAGATGCTATTTTTGTTCAGATTATTATGTCCAGATAAAAAAAAACTGAAGGTCGTACAATAGTTGGGGAAAAAAAAATTGGAGGGGAAATTGAATCTTCATCGTGATCATCAAAAGTTCCTCCTGGCTGAATTTCATTAACTATACACCCATCAACTTTTGACAGGTGTATGCGCAGACAAAACTGCTGTCTCTCGTTTTTCATCACCTCAGCCCTATGGGATATCCGACATGACCAAAGGGTAGAAAGAAAACATGCGCAGGACCGACTTACATATCCCTCCCAAGGTTATAATTCTCGGACATTCGGATATCTAACCCGCAGATGATCATTGTCGATTAACAACAACGTAGGTGTTGTTGGGGAAGCATAGTGAAGGGATTACCTCATACACTTATCTGATTACATCCTTTGGACGTCAGGATCTATAGTGTTCTACATTTGCGCGAATTGGTACCGCGGTTTCGTCCGCTCACGTGGTGCCGACCGAGTCGCGGGGTCATCGCTCGGCCTTGTTCGGAGATTTTCGCGCGGAACCGCGTGACGTCGCTAGCTGCCGGATACGTGCGCCCGCGCACGTATTGCACGCGTCTAGTGATGCGCTTTTTTTAAAACTATCGATAGTTTTTTTTTTTTATTTATGTGTAATTAAACTATCGCTGTGTGTTTATTAATATCGATGAAAGCTCGATTTTTGAGGCTACGTAGTAAATTCAACGTTCGGAAACGTGTGGAGCTTGATACTAGATTTTGAAAACTAAATAACCAACTGTAATTGTAAACCTCACTTTCCTTGCTCGCTCGGTCAAAAATAATGTGTATATTAAGGTATACTATTAAAACGTATATACATAGTAACTTCCGTTGGTTGCAGCATGAAATTGTTCTTATATATTCGCATTTAAATTAACAATACACGTATTGCTTATGTTAACTTTATAATTTATCTTTGCTTTCTCACGTTATCTCTTTGCTATTGTTTTGACGGGCGAGTAATTATTGACTTTCCGTAGGTTATTGTTTTATCGCATGCACAGTGTGAAATAATTTGTTAACACTTACCATTCGCTGTTATAGTCAATTGATTATTATAGTTCAACGTTCGCGAGTGAACCTATGAATCATTACAAGATTCATAGTGCCTTTGATAATTTAACGGAATGTGTGGTACAGCTGATTATGGAAAGACCAATGGAAACATTAGGAGTCTGTACATTTAATAAAGAGAACCTTTAAATCATATATATTAAAAAACCAATACGACGAAAGGGTTATACAAAACATAGACCAAATATAGTCAAATAGTTTGTAGACATTTTTTGACTCCCTTTTTTATAGTAAAGGTTGGCAAGTGAGCAGACTGTTCACCTGATGTTAAGTGATCCCGTCGCCCATGGACACACAGAAGAGTTGCGTGTGTTGCCAACCTTGGAAATTGGATAAAACAGAATTTGGTGGGGAAAAGAAGAGGGTAGGAATGGCCACCCGGCAACCCTAAGAACCATGCATACTTTATTTTATGTTGGCTCTGTTAAAGGTGGTACCTCCACGGAAGAGCGCAGCCGTTAGAAGTATAGCAAAAGTTGTATGAAGGATGAAATGCTCTACCACCTTGAAAATGTTATGCCTATCTGTGAAGAAAAATGTTTATAACACTGGTACATCCCATAGTAACTTAAATGGTAGTTTTTTTTTTAAAAAATAACCTTAATTAAAAGCCCACGGGTGACGCTTTATAAATCTCACTGCCATATATCATAGTGCTTTTTAGTGAGTAGTTTAAGTTTTGGACCAGAATTTAATTGTTCATGAAACGTAAAAACTTTACAAGAAAACAGTTAAGCATGACACAATTAAAAAAATGTGTCGTCATTATCCGATATACATATATATTGACCATTCTTTGACATGGTGTCATGTTGATAACATTTTAGGGTCTGGTTAGTGTGTATAATTTTTACCTGGGCCCTTTTTTGTGTCACCTATTAGTTTTTAAAACTGGGCATTTATTTGACAAGTAGATTTATTAAGCTATTGCATACCTTTTATCGCGGGCTTTGAGCGCGGCGACCGAATCAAGAAATTCCGTAACGAAAATAATACCTAATACCTCCCACTCCGCCTACCATGTAGCTCGGCCGAGCGTTCGCTTAACGTGTATGTATATGATACGACTGTATGAAGCTCGCACGGATCGAGACATTAATGCCGCACAGAGAAAGTATATATGATATTACATCTATATAAATGTACATCGTGCGAAATTCGATGATCAAACTCTTAATATCGTTCTTTTCGTTAAAATTTTTTTAATGAATAGTTTTTTTGGTGTGTAATTACATTACCTATACCTAATTATTTATATCTAGCTATTTTCGTTTTATAGAGAAGAAAAACTTAAAGAGCTAAAAAGAAAAAGAAATTCTGAACGTCAAAGGGCATACTATCAGCGCCAGAAAGATTTGAAGAAATAAAAAATATTTTAAATAACTTCTCATTTATTCAATAAAAGAAAAATAATTGTTTTCTTATCGGTCACCACGCTCAAAAAGTGTAACTTGAATTAATACCTAAGAAAAAACTTGAATTACTATCAAAGAAAAGAAAATACTGCATAAATAAATAATTATAATTGCTTAAGTTGATAAAAATGCAATATAATCCCCGAGTGCCACAGGTTTTTTATTTTTTTTATATTTCTATGTATATTATATTTTTTATCTGATATTTAAGTACTGAAATGTAAGTATATCTTATACATATGTATAATTGTATGAGATGTTGTAGATATTTATGTCCATTATTTAAAACCTTCTTTTTTTAAGTCTGCATTTTATTCGCATTTTGCACTTTGACTGGGAGAGCCTAAAGGCATTAAGTTCGCCCTTTGCTACCTTTTAATGGTGTTGCAGGTCACAATAGTGGAAAAAAATATATACTTGCCGACTGATTTATCAATGCGGAGGCTGAGCCTCTAAACTTGAAATTTTGCCTTTTATGTTGTAAGCATCCACTAAAGAATAATGTTTGGAAATGTGACCCTTAAAGAGGTTAAACAAGAGATAAACGGTTGTATAAAAATCCGTCATTTTCAAAGTAAATAACGCAAAATTTGGTATCCTCCCTTCTGATAATAAATTAAAGTACAGGTATATAGGCGTTTTTAAAAATGTTACCTAAACATATTTAACATATTATCTTTAAGTCTTTTGGTTATTTTTGAATAAGATGAGGCGTGTACTAGAGTTATTCATGTTAAATGTTATTTAGTAGCTGCTTCCTAAGGTTTTACACGCCTTATTTTATCCTGTTGGCATCATCATCATCATCATCATTTTTATGTTTATGATTGTAAGTAATATCTTTTAATATTTGATATTTCATGTTTATATTTGGATACTGACTCTGATTTATAATATTTATCTTGTGAAGAATGAATTAACTTTATGTAATACCATAGTAGGCTTAAGAAGTTAGACAATATGTACGTTAGTATTAATTTAAATCTAAGTTTGAATTAAGAGATACAAATTATAATTGTTCATATAATCATAATAGTAATAAAGGTGTCCATATGTTCTTCAGTGTTCGGGGAGTATATTGCAAAATTTTATTTCTTTATATTCTTTTAATACATACAAAATAATGTAAATAAATAAAGTACATAAAATATAAATACAAAATGTATTTTCATTTTCCTATGTAATATTTTTTCATAGCTATGCCACATTAAAAGGCTAAGCCATACATATATATACATATATTAATGTAAAG
>DWHK01000645.1:0-13160 GCA_018247855.1 Graphium androcles
TTTTTTTTTTTTAAATCACTGCCCATATTATAAGCAAGGCTTGTATTACAAGGGCATTTTATAAACATAAATTACACAGACACAAACACCCAGAGCCGAAACAACTATTTGTAGGAATCGAACCCACGACCTGTGACGCCGCAGTTAATGTTATAGCCACTGCGCCAACCGGTCATCTATTCTCTCATCTACCTATTATCTTATTCATTCATAAAAGTGCCCTGTCATTCATAAAAAAAAAATAATCTTGTCGTATAAATTAAAATTAAAACTCTCTATAAAACGTAACACAGATAAAAAAACACATCATTTGATGACCTAACTGCGGGACGTATTACAACTCAACTGACAAAAAAGTTAAGGGATGCATGCAACCCTTTACTAGGGGAGAGGGTCGCATGCGCAACAACAATTGTACTCTGAATAATTGTGATCGATGACAACCGCTTGAAATAACAATAATGGTTTGGCAAACATTAAAAAGTAGTTAAGGAAAATTGATTACGGCCAACATATTATTATCCAAACTTTTAGTTATAATTCCACACGATTAGTTTGTTTAGAGTCAAACTTCTTCAAAGGAAATAGAAAACAAAGCTAACCGTTGCCAAAATATTAAAAAGGTGGCATTGAAAAATTTATATTTGTTTTATATTTATATTTTAAATCTATATCTGGCGATTTATAAGCTTCTAACATAATACGATTTTATGTACTCCATTTCTGAGCAACTATAACACTTATTTACTTTTTGCCAATTTAAAAATAATTCTCATATAGTATGTGTAGGCTGAGCAATTTGTATCTAGGAAATGAAAAAAAAATTAGTCGTGTGCTTATTTTTAAGTTTATAATGTAATGGAATGTTCTTTAAAGTGAATGACTAACCTGTTTTATATATACATATTCTTCTCTGTATCTTAATCGCTTCCAATTTTATTAATAAATGCCGCATTCTTATGATAGAATACCAAATTAGTTATACCAAAATAGTTACCAAATTCTACAAAAATTCCATAAACATAATAAATAAATGAAAATAACGAGCTTTCACAATGATATCGGAATGTACACGATATTTTAGCGATCATGTTATCTGACAATTCTTTGGCAATAATGTATATAAAATATAAAAGTAAAAGGATTTACTTACATATCCTTGTAATATACGAAGATTATAGAAGAATATTTCCAATATATGTTTTTCTAATGCATAAAAACCAGGACATATATATATATATCTCATATTTTCCAGGTTTTCCTCGTTTTTATTCAGCGGCAACTGTCAATAATAGAGTGATGTAAATCCCTGTCACTACAATTTATTGACTTTTGTGAGGCAAGGCGCCGCTTAGTCATTTATGCGCAGTCAGGAGTTTGTATGTAAATATCACGGAGCCGACACCTTTGATCTCGCTGCCACGCGGCGCAACTTGAACTCTTTATTATAAATAATAAGTTTACATTTTAATTTTGACGGTTCATATTGGAAAAAATAATTTCCAAGCATTTGACGTCTATGGATCTACCGAGGAAGCTGTTTGGATTTGAATTTAGAACTTTGTTTATTCTTTTCATAAGAGAAACTGTTATCTGAGAAAACGGTTTTTTGGTGGTATGTAAGAACCCATACATTCTTACAGTTAATGATGGTGGTTTTGTGCTTGGTTCTGTGTTAATGAATGGTAAGTAAATTGTAACTATTCTGCCATGTTTTAAATTTGATGATTGAATGATGTATAAGAGCGTACTAACAGCTAAAAAACTGAGCAGCATGTGTTTCTAATTTTTAGTGATATCAGAATAGACATAGTCGAAGTATATTTTAAAAACTGCTTAGTGAGGGAGCCATAATAATATTTTCTGGAAGTCTTTTCCAGGCTATCACAACTAGATTGGATAGAAAATTTTTTCTAAAGTTATTCTTAAAATTCTTTTTTAAAGTTGTAAGGGAAGTTTTCACATTAGTTTGATATTATCTCTTAGAGTTTTTTTAAGTATTTTGTAAGACTACGACACTACTTCTCTGTCAACTCTTTATTTACAAAAAACGTTATTACCTCTGAGTATTATTTGTAGTTCAAATAAAATTTTAAAAGCACGTTTTATTCAATTAAATATATATAGTTTACGGTGGTTCATCTAACAAACAAGACGCATACCAACAAATAGGGTATTCCGTTAAGTTTATTGCAGCTGTGAAGGATTTCCTCCAACTTAGCACCGATTACTCAAGCATGTGTCGTTTAACGGATCCACATGAGTTCTGATAATAACTCTAAAACGCCTGTCTATTTTGTTAGCACTTTACGGGACTTGACAATTCTTATAGTGACGGTCTTAACAAAATGTCCATTCAGAGAGCATGCGGCTATAAAACTGCTGGCCGGAGACCTGAGCTTTACAACGTAATAAACGTGGTGCGTGGCCACAATTGGTATGAAATTGATTCTTGAACTTTGTCGGTATACGTATTAACATAATTCTTTGTAAACGCTGAATAATGCGTGAGATAACTGGAATGAAATGTGATCTGTGCTGCAATTATTTTCATCTAAACAGGTACCTGTTATATTCTCGTGTATCTGGGATATAATATAACAATTCTATAATTTTTAACTCAACTGAGTAGACAAAACCTATTACCTATATATATTCAACATTATTATTAATGCAATCTATGCCAAATAATTTAAAGGTAGTATTAAATATAATCCTATGTTACTCCTTCTTCCTCCTAGCCTTATTTCCAAATTACTTTTGGTCGGCCTCTAATCCAACCAAAATTTACCTGAATATCATTTTTTACACAGAGCGACTAGCATCTGACCTCCGCAATCCAAAGGGATAAACTGAATTCGAAGGATGGCTTAGGTTTCAGGATATTTAAAGGCACTGACATCCTTTAACGATTGTTAAAGCTCTTCTTGACTTCTTCCGGGACTGACTTTTTACATGCCCATCTGACGCATCATCTTAATTTTCAGGCAATCGGATGATCACCCCGTATTGCCCTAACCCAACTAAGAAACAACATCACAAAGTTATTGGCCCCCCGCGGGATTCGAACCCACGACCTCCGGTTTGTAAAGCAAGGGCGTATACTACTAGGCTACGGAGGCAGTTCTCGTATATCTTGAATATAATTCAACAATTCTTTTATTTTGAACTCAACTAAGTGGATAAAACCTATTAAGTGTCATATCATTATTAATGCAATCTATGCAATACTCGTATAATTTAAAGGTAGTATAAATATAATCCTATGTTAATTCCTTCCTATTAATATAATATAAACGCGAAAGTTTGTGAAGATGGTAAATTTACGAATGGATGTTTCATGTTTTGTTATGCATAAACGGATGAATGGATTTGGATGAAATTTGACAAACAGATAGTTTTTTAGCTGGATTTACATATAGTATGGATTTTGAATAAATCCAAAAAAATATGTTGGTGAAACCGCGGGGAGCATCTAGTTGGCTATAGGTTATTGTTGATCAGAATAATTTAATTACTTTTAATTAGGTTTTGCTTCATAATAAATGTACATTTTACAGAAGACGTCAGAAAATACACTTGTTTATTGTTAAGTTATGTAATAAGAACAAATAAATTATAAAAGAAAACATCTATAATTTTTGTATAAAAAATCTTTTACACAATATAATCTAATATTGCTTACCTTTTAAAACAGAGATATTTTTAAACGGACCACCTCTACATATATTTCTTATAATCTGCAATAAAAACATACATATAATATATTATGAGTCATCTTATGTTGTCTCCATAAGCTCTGTAGCTGTTTTTTGTCAGCGCATTTCACGCTTGATTTTAGTTTTTACCGGAATTATTTTGTATTTCGTTCTAACTAGCAGATAAAAATAAAATGACTGCCACGTATGGCATATCATAAGTGCACCAATTGTAATTTTTTGGTAGGTGTGACATCATCAGAAACGTTAGCCATCGCAAACTTCGTTTCCATTTATTTAATGAATGATATCTGTAAACATGTGTCCGATTCTGTTGTTTAAAAATTACCTAAAAGATTCCAATGTAATAAATGTGTCGAAAATTCATTTAAATGGGGATATTGGTGCAGAATTTGAAAATTTAGCGTGATTGCAATAATGAACGAATGGATTGGTGGTACGATTCCAATAGATCTCTTGAACATTCGTTGAATAAAATATCACAATGTTAAGCAACCTTTCTAAACCGTGTCCAATTTAAATATATATCACCCTAATAATACACATTTCAATGACTAAAGGGTAATTCCTTTAATAATGCATTCTACGATAAAAGGTGGTGGCCGTCCGCCATTAGTAAACACTTATCTGCGAATAAACATTGCGCGGGAAATATGCGGTGTAGGTTTCAGTTTATTATCGGGTTGCCAGTTCACTTACATCATAAATGTAATAAATGCACATGCCATTACGCCGTTCGTGACGCGGGAAACTTCCATCTTATGGGATCAAATATTGGTTGTCCAAGCAATCATGTGAAGGCACGAGTTGACGTAAAAAGAATTTATGTTGACTTAAGCAATGAAACGTGACGTCTGTACTTTCATTTCCATTTGACGATACTGATTATTTGTACTCATGTCCATTATGCGATTATATTTTTTTTTGTCGTAATACACCACATTATTTTTATAATTTATTCCTTTTTTATTGTATTGGAAATTCTTGCTTGGATAGCAATAATTCAAAATTATATAGTCAACTTCATTGGAAGACGTATATATTTCCGTTATTCGATAAAATTTATGAGACTTCATAAATATCCAACTGTAAAAGGTGCTTTATTTTCTTCTGCATAATTTATTGGAATTAAAATAAATTGCGGGCTCCCACATGGGCTTTTGTGTTTCCATAATATGGCAAGACAATGAATCATATATACGGTGCCCGCAATTGTGTTACTTACAGCACATAGCTCGCAGCTACTGACACGCATCATTTTCTGTTATTATCAATTACCGCGCTAACGTATCGCGTCCCCGCAATGTGGCAACATTGGCTGGGAAGCGTTTGTTGCCAGTATCGGCGCTGCCAGAAGCATTACGAAATTACCCACAACACGGGATAAATGTCTGTGTTTTATCTCTGATCTTAACATGCTTTTCCGTGTAGTTCGTACATTGTTGTTGCATTTTTTTCTTTATTCGAATCGCACTGAGTGTACTAAAGTTAAAGTTATTTTTAGAAACTGAGAGAAAATATTTCTTTACTTCTTATTTAGAATTTTAATGAAAAACGACTGTAATATCCTTGATTAATTGATCTACTTTTTAATATTTCATATAAATGTTTAACGGTTGATTGTTGTTGTTGATAGATGTGAAATCCCATGGATGTCAGCAACATGAATGGAGTGGCAGCTACGTTGCCAACCTGTTTAAAAAGGACGTACGTAAAAACTTAACATTAACAATGTCTTCTTGGAGGATATAGTACGAATCAGAATTAGTTTGCCAATTTTTTATGTCAAAGAAGGCAACCCAAGAAGGGGTTTGCTTAATATTGGCATTATTACGTTCATCGTCATCCGTGGATTCTACCAACAAAAGATGAGTTGTAGGAGTATTGCTTGTCTATAAAATAGAAATAAGATAAGGAAAATAGGAATAGAACTTAGAATTTCCCCTTCACGGAACAGGAAACGATGAAGGTTTACTGTACAACAATAAAATCTTACACTAAAACACTATTTAAACAGTATATTTGACCTACCAAGTTAAGCAAAGGCTTACATTTACGATTGGGACGAAAAGACATTTTATGTATGTATGTAACGCGCTAACTCTCGAACCAGTGCCCCAATTTAGATGAAATTTGGAACGTATGTAGGTAATATTAGTACAATTTTTAGGTTCGTTGAGCATCAGAATCGGTTCAGTAGTTTACGCGATATTCAAATAAATGTGAAATAGTTTCAACTAATAATATAATCGCGAGGTGCAAGTTCGAATAACAATTACTTAATGGACATTCAGAAGTTATTACGACACATGCCCTTTTGTTATTAATTGTGTATAAACACGGCTATTTGCTAGCATCGGCTTCTTCAAAGGCCATTAAAGAATACTGTTTGTTTACGCCAACTTGCCGCATACTTTGTCGGAATATATCGTTACAGCTAATTAGGAATTGGTATTAGCGAACCAGTTGCTTAACAATGTAGCTTCTCGGTCTTAAGTAAAGAGGGACAATCGATGTATGTACATGCATTATAACTAGCTATTATTACAATTTCGTTAACATTGGAAATGCCACTACAAACTACTCCTTTAATAGACACTCCTTCAATGGAAAATAGGATGTTGGTATAAATTTGTAAGAACAACTTTTTACAGCAATATTTTTACGTTGCAGTCACGTTGCAGTTACGTCTACCCTTTATTTAATTTGAATACAAGAAAAACAATTGTACTTAAATTAAATACTTAAATAATTTATGCACGTATACGAAAATTTTTAAATACATTTTTTTTTACCGAGGAATTGCTGAGAAATCAAACTTCGCCACTATTTTCAGCAGAATCTGCATTTCCGAGTCGAGCGTAGCTTCCACGCGAACTTGTAAATTAATTTTTGGATAAAATTTGACTTAAAAGAGGGCATATCTCTTTGTGAATAAACGTATTTTTAATTTGAGATGTCGAAGCGATGATGCGCGTACCCTGGTATTAAGCTGTGAAAATTAAATTCTCACAATATAAATTTTAATTGACGGTAGATTCGTGTTCTATAAATATCGATATTATACAAAGAACGACTTCGAAATCAAAAAGTTACACGCTCTCAGTTCCATTAAAGCATTCTCATAAGTCCACGCTAATTGTACTAAAGATTGTCGAGGACGCACAACGCAAGCACAATTTGAAAATTTTAGGGGGCTGTATACGGGGGCTATAAATCAGCGGAGGGTCGAACTCCATATTGGAGGCGCGACGTACACTGATCATTTAAAACGCTCACGAAGAAATTATTTTTTTTAATAATGCTTTTTACGTTTACGAATGACTACTTTTTATGAATAAATACGCTTAAAAAATTAATAGAGTTTCTAATTCGATGTATCGAATAACGCAAAACACAAAATATAGAAAATTTTTAGATTTTTTTGATCTATTGAAATTTCAATTCTTTAACCTTAACCACGGTCCTGAGTAACTGGACTCATGATTGTAACTGCATGTTCCAAGTACTATGGTCGGTTTACGAAATTATTACTTCTGATTATTAATTTGGTTCAATCTTTACTTGAGTAAAGGAAATTGCACATAAGATTATATCTATTTTATTATATACATAAAGCAGGAAGCACACCTGATATCAATTTGTATTCCTGCTTATAGTTCTAGCTTAAGTTCACACCGGATGGCTGTAGTAATAAAAGGTAGGCATTCTATGAAAAAATTAAAGGATTTGACACTCATAAAACACATAGTCAATCAGTGTAAAAATATGGAGTGAAAAGGATAAGAAATATGAATTTGTCCTTATATGCGATTTCGACAATTGTCAAATTTTTTTAATTAAATTTAACAGAAAATGTTTGACATTTATTGTCCTTATATTAAATATGTATTATAATACAATTTTTGCTGCACTTATAAGGCCGCTCGTCTGGAGAGATATCTTACACAAAAAGCGTAAAAAGAAGTATGCATGGCATTTGGAGTTGCCGAATGGCTATTCCTTCACTTTCTCGCTCTTTTTCTTTTCCAATCCCAAATATGTTTCTAACACATTGAACTAGTTTTATTCTGTTCTATCTAAGGCTGGCAACGCAAGTCTTCGGGCGATGTGGCTGTCATTCATCGGCCTCAACTTACATCAGTTGAAACGTCTACTCGTCATTAAAAACATCTCTAAATATCTTACTTCTCATCAGGTAATGTAATAGTCCGTCAGGAAATCCATGTTTGTATCAAACTATTTTTATAAATTAAAAAACAGATCATACATATCATTGTATGAAACGCCTCTGCGTCCTATCAACCCAGTATGCGTCGGTCCCAAATCAAATCCTATGAGGTTTATACTCTGTGGCCGAGTCCACGGATAATGGGGACCGGCCGTTGTTAGTTTCGTTATGGTGTGCGGGTACCGGGCGCGCACGCTCGAGGCGGTGCCTCGTTAGCATGCGCATGCGACATTTCACATGGGCTAATTGCGAGCATTTAGTCATCTTGATAAACCGCCCTTGCTTCGCGGTGCCGAGATCAGTCCAGTCCGTTTTGCAGACGCGGCGACAGCAACAGGCACCTGTGATTGACTGTTCAATCCAAGCAAATATAAATTGAAACTTTCCAATAGATTCCAAATAGAAAAGAGCTGATGTTCTGTAGGCAGCTAAAAAGATTTTACTAGGTCACAACTTGAGTTTCAAGAAAATCAGGCTTCAAACAAGAAAAAAATAAATCCGAATTGGTTGTGGACTGTTGGCAACTACCATGCCATAGATAGAATTGTGTGTTTATCTCGAAATACACATTTACAGGTACAGTACAGTATGCCAATTTTATTACATCCCTCTTTATAGCCGGGTATGAAATTAAAGTAACGTTATAAATAATTAACGTCATCAGCTTGGTAGAAGAAAGGTCAGTAAGTAGAATGGGGTGGGTACATATTTAGGATAAGAAAATTACTAGTGGGAGAAGAAAAAAGTAGGGATGACCAACCTTACAAGCCAAACATTTATTATTGAACGGACGCTTTGTGCTTGATGCGGTGATACCTCCTTAGTCGAGCAGGCCTTTGACTGCAGCAAGAGTTGTGTATGTTTTACTTTACCACCTTAGAAATTAATTGTATTGGTTTTATTAAGTTATGTCCTTCTTTTTGTTTCCTTAAATTAATTCTGCTAATCAAGAACACTTCCCAAAGAGAGTAATTATAACGATCAGACAATTATACAAAATTATTTGCTTTACCTTTTATTACGTACCAGTATACTTATCCAAACATTACAAAAACGCCTTCTACATTTACATCTAGCTTATACTTCTTTAACGATGTGAGACTTGCAAGATAAAAGAAGATTTAAAAAAACGTATAGAATTCGAGATGTGATCCTTCCGACGCACGTGGATAGTCAGCATCCAAAATAGTGAAAAAGTCAACCGAATCAAAAGTCGACATGAACTTTGACAAACTGTCAAAAAGGCGACAGATACATAGCTGGGGTACATACTAAGACACGGCAGATATGAGCTCAAAACTTATAAAGATAGGCAAAAGCGGCGGAAAAAGACGCGTTGGACGAAAGAGAAAGTCTTGGCTTCGCAATATTTGGCAGTGGACAAGATTCACCTGTACCGCTGAACTGTTTGGTCTCGTGAGAGATAGAGAAAAATATCAAGAACTGACTGCCAACTTTCGGTAGTCGAGGGGGCAACCGACAAAGAAGAATAAGTATACTTACAAGTAGTAATATTTATATATATTCTGATGTTCGTTTTGTGAAATAACAAGAAAAAATTAGTTGAGAATATCTATATAAGGCTTAGATTAGTTTCTCTAACGAAAAAGCAATCATTATTAGCCACAACTAAATATAATGCCTAACTCCGCGTCTACTTCTGAATATACTATAAAGTCTAATCTTGTATCTCGTGGACAGATTCTCTTGCATTAGCTTGACACCGCCTCGCCGTGCCGCGCGTTAATTGAAACACTGTCATAAACTTCGCTCCGTATGAACCGATTATTTACATTTATATTTTTATTGCTGCCAGCTCTTTGATTATTCGTTAATTTACTTATACCCTTTTACAGGATGTTCCTTAATAGAAATGCGTGCGTCTAATGAGTTTAATGCATTCACAACTTCGCCTTTTAGCATTCAATCCCTTTTATGTCGACTCGCAGTTGTGTAATACGCCATCTTGGCTTTGTGTAGAGCATAGAAGGGGAAGATAGATTTCCACATCGAAGAAATATCGTAATTTCATCTATTAGATTTACTACTGTCATAATGCGTAATACATATACGATGCAATAAAATACACAAGAGTCTAAGTGACTTTTACAGATCTTCAGAAAGGAGGCTACGACTGGAACAGAATGGTGAGGTATTTGGATTTCTTAAAATAATCCACAATGTAATTAAATGTCTTTGGATACAATGTATTTAAATATTTATAATTTTGTACTTACTTTTGTATATAGGTACACACGCACGCACGCACATACAGGTGAACTTTTGTGATATGTTTTTCTTCTATTTTTATTTCATTTTCTATCTTTTCAAACAAAAAAGCAAATTTCAAATCAATTTATAAATAATGGACATTTGAAATACCCAGTATCGTAGTAATATATAAATAAATAAAACCAAATTGAGAACCTCTATTTTATGTAGGCAGTTGAAAAAAGTAATGTAATTACTCCTAGCAAATGTCTTAAATGTACACATTTCTTTTGAAAACACAGACAGGCATTTATATATCGGTGTAGAGGTAGAAGAACGTCAATAGTCCATTATAATTGCTGTGCCGTCAGCAAACGAGGTATTCGGGCCGTCAGCGGCTGCCTCGGTGATATACGGCCGACGCTGACATACCGCGGAGGCTGTGCGCGCATTTCATTTAATCACCGACCTCGGACTTTCGAGACGCAAGGACACGCGTGAGTGTCAGAAGTGTTTTGCAATGGAATCTTTGTATTTTGAATGCGATACGTTGAAATTTTTATTCTCCGTAAAGGAAAATAAAAGCACGTTTATATCACTGACTTATGTAGTGACAACATTTTATAAATCGATGAACGCCGGCTGCACGCACGAAAAAGTATGACTCATTGTCACGTTCCGGCTGAGCCGAGTGTGCAAGTGAGAGCGCGGAACAAATGAGGCGAGAGAGGCACGTTCGGCCTAAGCTTGTGATGCATCTCTCTCTTTTCCACTCCATCGATCGGCCGATGCGTCCGAGTAGTTCATCAATGTTTTCTTATGACGTTATCACGTAAAATTATCGTTCGTAAGCCGACTTTACAGACAATCAATTTTCACCATTTTTTTATAAAATAGGCCAGGGAGTTGAGACGGTTGCTTGATGCTAAGTGACAAGTGTCGATCCACACTCACAGCTTCGAAGTTATTGATGCCTTCGAGGATCTGGTTAATGGAAAAGTAGTTCGATTGTGAATAAAAAGGAGTGGAAAAAGAATAAAGTAAGGATGGCTATCCCGCTACCTCCAAAGCCATTATCTTACGCTTATTTTGTCTTTGGGGCAGCACCCTTTGATTGGTGTTCTCTAAGTGGAGCATGAGATGTAGCGAAAGAAAATATTGGGGGATGTAAAAGAAAGAGAAGTCTTTCTTTTACATCTTCTTTCTTCTTTTCCCTAAATATAAATAACAGTTATTTAATAAAAGAACTGCATTAGATGTGGCCGAATTCAAGGTAAATACTGCTAGCAATATTACAGTAACATTGCAGTCGTATTATAGAACGTACCTAATTCATTTGATTTGAACCTTAACAGCAAGCTTATCTTTATCTTAATCAAATGGTATTTTCATTTTAGCCTTATCATGTTTCTGAGTAGTTTTACTTAACTAACGATTAGTATATAATCCCGGTTTCAGTATAAATTAAAGACGTAATTAAACTGCTACACTAGAACCTCTATGGTTGAATTTTTTTTTTTTTTTTGTAAGAAAGGTGGGCAAGCGAGCAGACGGGTAACCTGATGTTAAGTGATTCCGTCGCCCATGGCACACAGAACATTTGAAGAGTTGCGCGTGCGTTGCCAGCCTTGGAAATTGGATAAAACAGGTTAAAGGATAGGAAGGATTTGGTAGGGACAGAAGTGGGAGAAGTAAAGGGTGGGAAGAATGGCCATCCGGCAACCCCAAGAGCCATGCATACTTTATTTTATGCTGGCTCTGTGAAGCGTGGTGGTACCTCCACGAGCGAGCGCGGCCGTAAAAGTGCAGCAAAAAGTAATACTAACTACTACTATTAATTACCTACCTTTTAAGGCTATTTGGATATTGATTAATGTTCAACCTTATAAATAAATCTATGATAAAATTGAAATGTCTGTTTGTAATGTCAAAATGAGAGCTTTATACTGAATGCACGTGAATTTACATTACAGTGCTAATTAACAAATCACAATTTTTTTTAATTTTTGTCTTTCTATCTATCTGTTTTGATTGGTTCTTCTCCGAAACAGCTAGACTGATTTTGACCGGACTGGCAGTATCTAGAACCCACACTAGTATAGGCCACTCTTCGTCTTTTGGTTTTGATTTTTTGTCACTACCAGTCAGTAAACAGACTCTATAATTATAGACCGATTTCGTAGGCCTTTGTCTCTTGCTCTACGTCACACTTCATGTGTCGCTCTTACAGAAGTAAATTAATATAAAGATAGAAAATATAACTACCTAATAGGCACCTTAACGCATATATTAACTACAGCCAATCAGCCCGAAATCAAAGCGCCCCAATACCAATATATCAATTGTAGATCTGGTACGCGGACAGGACACGCTGTAATTTGTCATCGGCATTTGTACCGATGGTATCGAGTACGAGTACGGGTACTGGTATCACGCTAATCGATCTGATTTCGTCAGTTCATAGTCGGTGAGCGATGGATGCTCTGTGGGAGCGGTGGATGCTCAGTCGTCGTAACTGACGTAGATCAACGGTGAAATGAAAAGGTACACCAAGCGCTTTTAATGCTGGTTTTGAATAAAGTTAATTCTGCTATATATATATGTAAATATCTTCCTTATATGACTGTAAACATTAATAACATATATGTTATAATCTTATATTCTTAAGCGCTAATTATAGCTTAAATGTGTTTAGTATTATTGTGCTTTTAGGGTTAAATATTGAAGCAGTTTTGTAGTATTAGTAAGAAATTATCATGACTTTGTTGAGAACTTATTTTCTAATTAATATATTTGAGCTTATTTTCAAATGTTATTGATCTCTTCTTTGTATTTTATGCATGTTTATATACATATTTATCTGTACGTGTGTATGTCACTGAATTCTTTCTTAACTAAGTTATGGGCCCAAGGACGTATAGGAGTCAGATTTTTTTTTAGTTGGGACTTAACATCAAATGGACGTTAGGGTTTCCGAAGTTCGAACAGAGTAACGCCTG
>DWHK01000646.1:0-13155 GCA_018247855.1 Graphium androcles
ACTACACTCTTCTTAAGGACCAGAATAATAAGTTTTTTTAGTTTTAAAACTTCGATAACCAAAATTACTTTAATCTTATCGAATATTATTTTCAATTTTAAGAGCTGATTAACACGTGCACGGCGGAGAAGGAACTGTCTGCACCCTGTGTACCCTCTGCCTGAGGAGGCCTTTGCCCAGTAGTGGGATATATTTGAATTAGGTTGTTACTTACTTATCGAATATGTAAATTAATAAATAAGGACTGAAAATATAGCGGGTGTATTTTCTGAACTTACGATGACAACTCTTGTAGATTGTAACCGCAATGTTTTATTTATTTTAGAAAGAGATCTATTGAGCATTTAAACGGACATACATATCCAACTATTTATTAAACCATACTGCATTTGTAACGTTTTATTTAGTCTGGTAAATGAAATTATATGTATTTATATGTCAAAAAAAAAAATTATATGTAAAAATGTGGGCGCCAGATTACCATCTCTACTAATAGAAGAAGGAGAGGGGCTGGATCTTTGCATTTTAGACGGGAACTAGGATTTAAAATTTGTATGTTTTTTTTTAAATTTTCCCATACAAATTTTAAACCCTAGTCCCCTTCTACTTCTCTATCTAATAACCTTTTCTATAACTGACAACACAACTGTAACTGCATGTTATGAACTTCCATGGACCACGATTATCTCTCAACTTCAGGTGGACCATCATACCCGTTTACTAACGTTTCTCTTTATAAAAAAAAATCTATAATTTACCTTCAGGTGAACTTTTTGATCGTTTACCTACTACTCCATTTATAAAGTCCCTGTACCATAATCATTTACTATTAAGTAATTCCTTTAATCGTTTTTCAAGTGTGCCCTTAAAGTAATTTTATGAGAATCGAATCCGTTGCAAGTTGGAAGTCGTAGTGTAAGACTGCACTAAAGACACATTTTAAACTACACCATATCCTTCTAATGATCGATACTTGTACAGATGGCGTTGCGTTAGCTCAAATTGCCCTGCACCACGTCCTAACGGTCAATTTAGATCATCCCGCCGCAACTTGTTTATACACCGGAGTCGTGGGTCGTCAGATCAATTTCCTTCATCGCGGAAAGCCAGATCCTACTCCGATACGCTACTACAAGCTGAAACAGGTTCGCCGCAACCATTCGCCGTGAATTGGATGCAGATTGAATGATGCTTTATCTAAACCCTAACCTATTGGATTTCACACGTTACAGTTAATTGGAAACGTGTCTCAATATTGTGCTATTATCGAAGTGCGAATGGAAAATGTTTGTCAGCTTGTTTTCCTGATTGAATATATTTGTGAAATTTATTGAACCGATCCAATACGCATATGTCAGTACTACATAGTTCGTGTGATAAAGGTGACTATAATATTTATGACTATTATATGATAACACACCCTGGCAGTGAACTGTTCGCTCCAGGTTCTTTCAACTACAATAACAGATTGTTGTTTGTAGTTATTAGCCTTATTCTAAAATTATTTGGGGTCGGCTTCTAATCCAACTAAATGTTACCTGAATACCAGTTTTTACACAGAGCGTGTAAAAACTGGTATTCACCTGCCCCAACCCAAAGGGATAAACTGTCAGGATATTTGAAGGCACTGACATCCTTTAACGATTGTCAAAGATCTTCTTGACAAGTCGGACCGACCTTTTCACATGCCCGTCCGACTCATCGATCATCGTATTTTTCAGGCAATCTGGTGATCGGCCCATATTGCCCTAGCCCAATTAAGAAACAACAACAAAGTCATTGTCCCCCTGCTGGACTCGAATCCATGATCTCCGATTTGTAATGCAAGGGTCTATACCAAGGTAGTATTATATTACATTAATACGAGTATATACGTATAAATATCATAAAATGTATATTGTTCCCGCTGAGTTTCTTAAGCCGGATCTTCTCAGGTCACTCAATGACTTTACTCTCCTAACCGGTGGTAGTAATTTTGACAATCAATAAGCAAGTGTGTTTATTTCTGTATTGAATAAAGAAATTTGACTTTGACTTTGCCATAAAAAGTAATCTATCTACTAAAAGAAAGGTCTAAATTTTTATTAATAAAGTTGTAGATGCAAAACAGCTATGGCGAATAGGTCATTCATGGTCAATATATTGATTTCACGCGCGTGTTTGGGAAGGCATTATGAATTTTAAAATAAAAGAGTTCCCGAAATTTAATATAGGTATTAAATATACCATAATGGGTATACATGAATATAAAGCTCTTTATTCGTTAAAATATCACCTAAAATTATTTGATATTTTGTGTTTTACGCATTCCCCATAGTTATAATAGTAGAGTGGTGAAATTTTAAATCAGTTTTAAAATGGTATATCATTTTTTTATAACAAACGCGTCGCTTATGAAAAAAATGCATATGTTTGTGTTGTGTGATTAGTTTTTTTTTCTCGGTACTACAAACATCATATGTATTATGTAACCTAATTGTCCAACTGCATTTATACACAAATTAATTAATTAAACAAACATAAACACTGACGTTGATTGGTGACGGATGAATTGCAAATGATTTCTACTGACCTCTTTAAGTTGTCCGCATCATTAGAATAATGCATATTCAGTGAAGATTCTCCTCTTTTGGATAATTAATTTGTAGGCATAACATATCTTGGAATTGTAATGATGTTGTTGAAAAACAATTAACATTTCAATCTATTACAGCTTGTTTTAATAGTACCTTATTCGATTTGGCAACTTCATTCTTGTTCTAAGATCATACTTAATTACCAAAATTTTAACATAATTTTTGACGATACTACATATAGTTGAGTCAAATACTCGCTGCCCACGATGTCATAAATCATTGATGCTCAAGGGAGACACTAAGGGTGCGTCACTTTTTTCATACTGTATGTACGTACACTTGTACGTCACTACGCCACTGTAAGTGCACAGACAGAGGTGCGTAGGTGCTATCCTACTCCCACATTTAATTTTTTTTTCGCCGGCAGCGATTGTTTGACTCGACTATAAACTGTATTTTAATCTTACTATCCTTAGACGGTTAATAAGTATTACAATGCTAAATAGTATTTATTTATATGAGAAATTTATGAATTTACAGATAGAGAAAAATCTGCTTTATGGATTTAACATAAATTTCTTTTACCTATTATTATATTTATACTATTATTGTGTTGGTATTGCCAGCTTGTCTAAAAGCAGTTGTTTTACTCTGATCTTAAAAGCGTTACGGCCAGTATTCTTCCTGATTTCGTAAGGAAGGGCATTCCATAAAAGAATGAATAAGGAGTTAAATATAAGGGGGGATTGGGAGTCATTATTATAGAACGATGATCATTTATTAATTCTACTGGGTGGTGATGACTTGATACATATATTAATAAATTACATTAGTACTATTTATATTTCATATTTTTTATAAAGTTGCCCTAACTATAAGTTCTATGGCTTGCATTTTAAGGGCGATTTAAAGACATAAATTCCACACACACAGCCTTTGCATTAACATCTCACTGCCTCTTGCATCTTAATTTAAAAAAAAAAGAAAACAAAAATCGTCCCCATTCTCTCCCACTCGTTTTTATTCTGTATACTATTTCAAAAGAGTGACAAGGCGCTTACAATAGGTTCTTAACGTAAATCAGAACTTTAAATAGAAGTCAAAATTTAAAAGTTGCTGACAGGATTTTAACTTAAGTAGTTAGAGTAGTAGTAGTAGCCCACAAAACTAAACCCAAAATAGCACATGAAATACATATATTATTAAACATGTTGGCCGTTGGCCAGATGTTCGGAATTGCCTTATTTAATTTACATTCCCCTATTCTAATATTAATATTCCACGTTTTCTGTGCCAAAGGGTTGGCTAACAACCAAATAATATAGTCAAGAATTCATTAAGAATATAAGGAAAAAATTACTTGAAATATACAACTGTTTTTAGAAAGCACGTTCTCAATTTTTCACTTTATCGCATAATTGACGACTATCAGGTGCAAATTTTGCAGTTTAAAATAATTTTTACATTGTTTCGTATTTAAAAATGGGTCCATTACTTTTATAGATGGCTTTTTAAAACATGACAAGTTTATGTTGCGAAAAGAAATTACCGCCATGTAACCTGTAATTTGTCAGTCAAAAATTCGTTTTTATACGGCATTTGACTTTGTCAGCTATTAGCTTTATTAAGCTTAAAACACACTATACTTCTTCTCTTTCTTCCTTTTTTTGACTAAGTTATTTGGAACCATAATGAAATTTTATTCTTGAGACATACAATTCAATATTCGTGTCAGTACTCTAAACATAAAGCAAAACAATCAAAAAATAAATATAGTTCTTTATGGTAGAACCATAAACATTACTGAAACCTTAGTATTTTTTATTAAAGAACGATAATGGATTTAAAAGAACCTGTTGAAACCACTTTAAAATCTATTTATCAACTTTTCTAAATAAATGAAGGAATATATTCTGAAAACCTATTTATTGGCGGTTCTATCATTAGCGCATTCACATGTTTTTACTTTATATGTATGTTCATGGAGATAAGCCATTTTTTAGTTACAGAAGGACCGACAGAAAGATTATATTAAAAATAATGGCCTAGTGCAAGTCGAACTTGCACTGAGAGTTCCATATTCTGTTTTTGGGATGATGGTTTTCAGATTTTTTCTTTTACTTGTGACCAATTACACATTCCCTCTTGCTAAATTTCCAATTCCAGGTCAACGGGAGGTACCCACTAGGTTTTGACTCTCCTGTTGGTTGTCAATAAATGCAACAATAATCAGCATAAACATCTGTAATTTTTAATTCATATTTGCAACTTGTAGTTAGAAATGAACTACACGAACTCATATCGAAAAAAAAACTCAATCCGGATCATGGCAGTTAACTATCAGTTAATCAAATATTAATTGATACCATAACACTGTTTTAAATATATGTTTATATTTTACATACATTAATTACAATAGAAGCTGTAGATATAAAATAATAATTATAAAATTATCATCAAACTAATTTTATAAATAGGAAGTGAGTTTGTTGTTTTCTTACGCTTTTAAGTCTTAACTACTAAACCAATCATCACAAAATTTTGCATACACTATATATACATGTAAATAAAAACACACCACACAACACCTCGTACCACTGTACAATATACAATTCAACGCTTGTATGGGGGCTTTTATTTTATATTTAATATTTTTTTATTATTTTGTCCAATAGAAATATATATTCCCTGAACATATGAAGCGTCTAAGCATTATTAAGATTGAGAAAGAAAAGCAAAAAATAACACAATAACACACACAAAAATAACAATTTTATAGAAGAGGAGCCCTCTTTAATTTATTTGTTGTTATAGCGGGAAAAAAATACGTATTCTGTGAAAAATTCATATGTTTATCTATTACGGATCATGAGATATAGTCCGACAGACTGACGGACAGTGAAGGCTTAATAGTAGGGTCCCGTTGGTTACCGTTGGGGCACGGAACCCTAACTTTACATCCTAAAATAGTCACCATCCCTAAAAGTACAAAAAGATAACAATATTAAAATTCGGCGTGCAAAATAGAAACGGGTAGAGGGAAAGGCTGAAAAGACCCGGAAGGAATTAAATATCCAAAAAAAAAAGAAAATCTGCATTGATGCCAGCAAAGCTGCAGGCAAACGCTAGTAAGTTTAATATAAAGAATATCATTGGCTTAGATAAGAACCTAGAACTTCGCTCCAAACTCAAGTCTATTCTAACCAGTCACGGAAACACCATTACTGTAATTTGATTTCATCGAACGCCAACGTGTGTATAATAATATTCCATGTTAATCTCGCATGGATTGCCTCGGGCTCAATTTTACTATTTAGCATTTACTACCCTTATAATCGCTTTTGTCGATTCCAACGTGTTAAAAGACGGCAGATTGATACATATAAATCGTCGCGTTATGTCTGTACGTATATAAAATTATTTTTTTTTTCTTAAGAATTTATATGTTTGCGTTTAATACTAAATATTATAGTGTTGTGTAAAAAGGTTCTGTTTTATATTACAATTAACACACACATGATTCATTTTAGATAAATTTTGTCTGTTTAAAAGTAATAAACATTATAATTTTATAATAACAAATTGAAATTGGTTGGTTTTTCGGCCAATCATTAAATAAATATTTGATATTTATACAGCATTATCATATACAAAAAAAAATGCAATTAAAATAATTTACATCATAAAACATATCTTATATTAAGATATATTTAAATTAAATATATCTGTAAAAGAAGAAAAACATTTCTTTAAAAGTCAAAGTTAATGAGCCATGTCCAATAAAACAAAATCAATCAGGTCAGGCGAGCCCGGGGCGAGGACTAGTGTAGCAGAGACAGGTGGCAGCGTCCGCGCTCAGAGCAAGGTGCAAGTAACAAAATCGATCAGGTGTATTTGTTCAAACAAGGTGCTCCCAAGTGTCTCAAGGACTGCCGTAAAATTAATAATCACCATCGGACGTCGACAACGTTTGAAAGAAACGAACTTAGGTTTGTTGACCGGCTGAAGTTCGACGCGAACTGGTTGAGTTCGTTTGTGATTTGGTGTTCGAGATACTCGTAAGTTATGTTAGTGGTATTGCGAGAGTTATTTGTATGGTGGGTTTTGTTTATTTTTGATTTCTTCTCGGATTTGAGTTCTCTGCTCTCATTTCATTTTGAAACACTATAAGCACTAACGTTTTCACCGTTTAAAATATAGCACATTGGTCGTACCAACACAAGATTAAATATCGAAATTATGTTATCGAAGTATTTTTGGTGGAAAAACTTATCTTTTAAAAATATTTATGTTAAATTCGGTAAAACGGAAATATTTTTTTCTATAGGCAATATTTTGCATATTAGAAAACAAATTTAGAAATATAAATCAGCAATGAACTCGTTGTTCCATTATGTAAAGTAAAATTCCTCAGACTTCAAGGATACGGCTTGAGAATAATTAATTTGACACAAAATTACAAAAAACCGACTTCAGACACTTTAAAAGTGTACTTTCGTGACATATTTTTTCCGTTATTTTAATTTAAAAAACAAACCACTAAACCGATTTTTATGAATACTTTAAAGGATGAGGATATCTTCTTTCTAACAAAAAAAGAATTATCAAAATCGGAAATCAAACAAACAGACTAAAATTCTAAGAATAAATTGTTTCGGCTTCTTTTACTATTATTAAAATGGTTCATATTAATATTTTTCCTATATTTCTATGTACCCGACATTGGCAAGTTACAATTTTATTATATGTATAGATTATTCATTTCTTTAAGTTTGTTTATTATTATTTTTTCCCAGCACTAAAAATTTACAGAAAAGATTTGACGTCAAATCTAAGTCGACAATATTCAAGTCGACTAAAATTTGACGTCAAATCTTTTATCTCCTATTATTCGTGTCGCTTACGTTATGTTGGTTCTGGCTGGTCTATTTATATCTCCATGCATCTATTGCAGTGTCGCAGACAATCAGCGGCCCTGATCAGGAAATTGCGTAATTCTCCTTCTCTTGTATTACTTCCTTGTGCCGGCGTGGTTTCCGGATGTCTGATAGCCGACATTGGTGGCGTGAGTGCGCTGGAATTAGATATCACTGAATTGAGCAATATGATCTTCGCCGACCCCAATGCAGTTTACAAAATGCCATTACGTGGTTACTTTCGCGAAGTCTAAGCGTCACGGATAATCTATTTCCAAGACGAAAAAGTTATGCATGCTTGAGATTAAAAAGGTATTCTAATAGGATACTGATACTTAAGCTACATTGAAATGGATAATTATGTTGTTATATATATTTTAGTTATTTTTTTTGTATATTACAAAGGTTTTTAAAGGCGATATCTGGTTGATTATTTTTACCTATGCTACATTTCCTATGACATTAAAAATAATTATTCCGAGAACCTAACAGGCTTATCCGAGACTCAGGAAACCCAAATATTTTTAATTTAATAAAAATTTTTTGAGGATTTAAGAATTTATCAATCCATAGTATAGGTGTATATTATAAAAGGAAATTTGATTTGAAGATATATGTCCAAAACAACAACGACAGTGGTTTTTCGGAGCTACAATACTTTACGTAAATATTTATTGAATCAACCTAACTACCCGTCTACAGTTCAACATAAGCCTCATTAAATTAATCAAAGCTCGCTAAAACGTGCGTACGTAGGCGTAATATAAAACTGATCGTAGCGAAACACATGGCTCGTGATAAAACGAACTACGTGCATAACCCAAAAGCGATAAAATGGTTTGTTCAAGTAGAAATTCACTTGTTTAGAGGATTGGAACACACTGTTGCTAATATTAGACGGGACAAAAAACGCCTCGATGTCGGGTTGCGGCCCTTCTTTCACGGTCCCTCGTCCCGCTTGCTTCCGACCCAACACACAACACGCTATAGTATAACCTATAGGATTGCCCAGTACGCCGCGCGCCGCCGCCCGAGGCGCATGTGTCACGCACGTGGTCATAAACTGTTGTCTCGCAACTTAAACATACAAGTGTATTATAACCCGAGTATTTTCGGAGAGTGCCCACTATTTATACCGTGTAACGGAGCGATAGTGCGCACCCTGGCTCACGGCTGCAAATGCTGGCTTCGGACACCGGCGGGGGGGAAAATAAATATAGCGATCCGGTGAGTTTGTGTGTTGGATATATAATCTTCTTATCATTCCGTGATACATTGTGTACGCAGGACGCAGGATGCTGTGCTCGTATCGAAGTTTGGAGAACAATAGGCGTTTCGAAATTTTTTTGTCGGTTGTCCTTCGAGAAATGACATTGTCATTGGGACAGCAACGAAAATAGTCTCTATGGCAAACACAAGATGAAAACAACTTAGCTGTTTATTAACCGGCATAAAACAAGTAGACGAATTTAAAAGTTCCAAAACGTTGTTGTTTTAAGAAAGTAATTAATACCAGTCGTGTAAGCGCTTGTGATTTTCGGTGCAAGCTTTTTGTGATTTCAATTGGTAAAAGCTTTATGATCAAAACTTGGTTTTCAACTATTTCTGTTAAAAGATTTGCTTTTAACAACAATTTCAACTTTTGGTTAATGACATTTTGACACCGTTGGTTATAACTCTAAAGTAAACGTACGATAGGCGTGCGTCAGTCGAAAAAAAACTTGATGCTCGAATACACACTTAGTATTAATTACGCAGTCAATTTTGACAGCAGTCCGACAATAATTGCTTAAGACAAAAAAAGTATGTTATTCATCCAATGGAATAGTAACGTATCGAGGGCATTTTTAACTTCAACATGCTCTAGCCCGATATTTCGTTATCCAGTTGGCATTTTAGATTGATGACACAACGTAATTTATCTTTGTGAGACATCTAAAAGACCATCCATAATGGTTGACCCGACACGTTTGCTTTACAAAGCTTGCGAAATGCTCGCGTGGATCTAACTGCAGGTAAGTTTTGCACTTTTGAAAGCTATTCGAAACGAACCATGCGCCCCTTCACACAGATAATAAACTGTTAACCTCATATTCAGGAGATTTTGATTCCTTCTTTGTTAGTCACATACTTTTTTTTTAATTTTTGGCTTAATAACGAAAATTTGTATTTTATATAAAAATATTTTTTTCGTTTTACAAATTAAAATATAAGTATTAATTTCAGGTAAACGATCGTTACTAATAACACTATCTTTTTCGTTTATGGCGAATATTTTTCAATTACCACAGATAAAATAAAGTCGTAAACCTGTATTATTTCACTATTGTCTGTCTGTTCCTGGCTGGGATGATGGATGAACAAAATCGTTAGCGATGTCACCATATGTTATATCCAACGTAGCGTTGTCATCGAATCGCACCCCTTCTGTCGCAGCTTTAGATCAATAGACTGGTACCTACACACAAACCAGACGGGCACAAAACTAAGCTATAGGTAATACAACCCTGGATTAAAAATTGTAAATGAAAAAAGCGTATTGACCGTCCCTTTAGTCTAAGAAATGCTCCGTGCTATTTACATTCGTTAATGATGTTATTAAATGTTTGTTATTAAGTATCTATTATTAATTTTAATTATATTAATATCTTAATTAGTAATTTTTTAATTGTTGAGTTATTTATAAATTAAATTGGATGGAACTACCAAATAAAAACTAATTTTCCAATCATCAGTAATTTTAAGGGCTTAAAGAGTCAAAAGTACTCTCTTTATCTTTGATACCCCTTGTGGCGTAATTACTTAAACTTTTTTATTATTTTATATAATTTATTAAAGCTATAAATATTACTACGTTTAGTTACGTTATACACCCGACTCTTAAAGCACTCTGAAAAAAATTACACGTTTTCTCTGTCAACATGATAATAGGGATGTTCACACTTGTTATAAATTCGTTTAAAGTTATGTTTTTAAAATGCAGTTAATAGAAACCTAAATCAATATTTGTCTTAATTTAAATTTCACTATTTATTACCCAATATCACGTGACTGCGAACACCAGTCAGAGCGCGATTACGTCACTATCCGATAAACAAGCTGATGTATCCGTCATAATTAGTAAAATGTTTAATTGTCACTATTTTCCAAACTAATTTTCACACATGTTAATATGGTGAAAATTGGTTTGGAGGATTAATAATGGTACAGTAACAGACAGATTATGTGAAATTTTATATTCGTTTTATGGATGTTAACGATTACTGACCTTCATCTTGACTTGGGATTTTAATATTTAAATTTTCATTTTCTTGAAATGCAGCTGCTCATATCTCTTTTTCATATTTATTTTTCATTGCGAATCTTTGCCTTTTTGCAGAGGCTGGTCGACAGACATAGAAATAGTAGGAGTATTAACTCTTGTTGGTTGGTAAGCAAACTTTGTAGTTAAAAAACCAGATCTCATCCTTATACGACATACTACACTCATTGTAGTATATTCTACATAATTTTCCATGTCAGTTTGAGCCTGAACTTTTAATTATATTAAGCAATTTTTTACTTAGAAGTAGCCCAGTAGAAAAACAAAAATGATTGATAAATATTTAACACTATATTTTATCCACATAACACGTTAGTACAATTATGAATTGTGGGACATAACCTAAAATAAAACTGTAAAAACAAATTAATTTTTCTTGGAGTTAATCAGAACTTACATAAAAATTATCTTCTCAAAAATTACTGAGTACTTGTACCAATGTTGCTAGATACATATCTTATAGCAAGTATTAACCATTCGCCCCTTGTTGGTACGTTTATAAAATGTTTTTGTGGCGTACTTATTCATTTATCTTTACACATCGGCACAGCATTTATAAAACGATATATTAATTTGTACTGCTTTTACTAAATCTATCCGTAAAACTCAGTCAAGATTGTAGAGTATTTATCGGCTAATGACGTAGATCATTTGGAGCGCTTGGCGATCACGTGACGTTTGGAGCGTTTTTGCGAGAATTGTTAAAAACTATTATTCATGTTTTTTAATTGTATTTTGTCAATTTTTTTCATAAAATTGTTTTTGTGTTTATCTTTGATATAAAAGCAATTCCAAAAATTTGCTAACATCCCTATTCTGTATACTCGAGACGAATCTGAGTTCAACCTCCGGTGCCGGCACCAATGAAATTGGCAATTTCTTAATTACAATTTTAAGTGCTGATTTACCACGTGCTCAGCGGTAAAGGAAAACATCGTGAGGAAACCTGCATATCTTAAATGTGAAGTTCGCCAATCCGCACTGGGGCCGCGGGATGGACTATGCACTATACCGTCTGCCTAGAGGAGGCGTTTGCCCAGCAGTGGGACTATTTGAAAATAGGCTGTAACTTTACTTACTTTATTCTGTAATTATAAATAAAAAAGGGAATCAACTTCGGAATAAGAGATAACCCTCGAAAACTCGTATGAACCTTCATTTTAGCTTTCTAAAAGCTAAGTTCTTAAGTTATTCAAGACCAAAGAACCCAAAAATCCATAAGAGATTCCGTGCGTCGGACGGGCATATATACAGTTGGTTCTAGTTGTCAAGAAAACCTTTGAGAGTTGTTAAAAAGACTGTCATTGCCCTCAAATAATCATTATATCAATACAGTTATCCCTTTGTGTTGCGGAGATCAGATGCCATTCGGTCTATCAGATATTCGAGTAATAGAAGAGGAATAATAAGAAAACTAAGAAAATAAAGATCGTCATCAAAACATCATTTATATTTAACAAAGTGTCACAAATATTTGTACAGTATATTCAGAAGCCAATGGTGGGTCAATTACATGGTGAAAATTAACATAAGAAAGCGGTTGAGTTAACAAAATTAAAAAATAAAAAGGAAATTAACACAAACCGCCAGTAAAGTTTAGTGCGTAAAGCCGGCTTAATTCTATAATTATACCTTTTCAAATAAAAAGGTGACCACGTTTGGGCTTGTTGAGGTTACTTCTTTTAATTTGCAAGTTTGTCCACCGAATGGTGAATCTTATGTTACGCTAAAATATTTAGATTAATCAACGGTGCACTTGACAGTATGTAACTAACCCTCCATACTTTAATTGCTGATTGAGATTCTTTTGCCAGACATAAACGATAATTATATTATTACAGAAAACTTCACATATTTCTGCATATTTATTTTTTATAGCAAATATTGTTAATTTCTTTCAGGCCTTAATGAATCATACACATTTACAAATAAATATATATAAGCATTTGACCTGTTTCGCAGAAAATCCTGAGCGAAAACCGCATCAACGAACACAAGTAACTGGACACTCGTGGCATATAAAGAAAGAAAAATAGTTCTATTTTCTGCGATTAGAGTAAATGTCCGGCAATTTACGGTGACTGAAGAAACTTATTGTGTTCAATTTCATTTTTCTTTTTTGTTGTTATAAAGAAGAAATATATTCTTAAATAAGGACTCAATCCAGTATTTAACAATGATATGTGTCGATATCACAATATAAGAGAACGGGATGATATTTAACGTAGTTTTAGGAGTAAGTCGTAATTACACTACTACATTACAGATTATTTATTAAAGCATAAAACGTGTTATTTAAAAAACCTTTTAGGTATGCTTTTCTTTAATGTTAAGATTAAAT
>DWHK01000647.1:0-13150 GCA_018247855.1 Graphium androcles
CTTCACTGGCTGAGGGGGGGACACGGAAGGCGGCGGCTCACCCTCTTACTATTTACGAGCGTTCGGCTCGGGCTGAGGCCTTTATATATTTTTTATTTATTTGCAAAATGTCAACTACTTTTTTAGAAAATACTTCATATACATGGATAAATACAAAAATTTTAACATGTTTTTATGCGAATGTATCGGCAGTGCGAACGTAGGGTAAGATTTACCTTACTGAAGACTTTTAAATAGAGAGTGTTAGTGTGTTAGACATATAGTTAACCTAATGTTAAGCAATTACTTTCGCCTATGGACACCTTTGGTATTGTTTTGCCAACCTTGGGGGAATATAATTACGGGGTAGTCGTGGTTAGATTACCAACTGCAAATAAATTCAAAAATCTTTTTATGATGTACCGCTATAAGTCAGTGGTTCTTGCTAAACCATGATACTAGATCAACAGGGAGTAGATCAGTTTTGATTTCCTTATATATGTTAAAAAACATCATTTTCATTATGTTAACTTTAATTTGATCGATTTTCTCAAAACTCCAAGGGATGACAGAACTGAGTATTTATTTCATCTTATTATCTCCACTCGTTTTTTGAGACAAGTGTCTTGACAAAAAGACGGACAAACAACAGTTATCCTGTAAGTTCTTTTTGAGTTACGAAAATATTGAAAATCGGTGTAGTTTACGTTATGTTCTATCTGATCGGATTTTAGTCAGCTTTTGTAACTATTGATATGTTGTAGGGGTCTACGGGCGGCGGTGATCATTTAATATCAGTTAAACCACTAATTCGATAAGTTCTGCCAAAATATCGCATCGGAAAATTATTTAAATTATGTAATATAAAATTAAAATATTTGTTCGTAATATTGTTTATCTTTGTTGAAACAAAAGTACCGAAGTACATATATATAGGAAATGTTGGCAAGCGAGCAGACGGTTCACCTGATGTTTAGTGATCCCGTCGCCCTTGGACATATACAACATCCGAAGAGTTTGCGTATGCGTTGCCAGCCCTGGAAATTGGATATAACAGATTAAAGGGTAGGATGGGATAGGATTATATTAAAGATTATATTATATTTAGGATTATATTAATTGATGGGGAAAGGAGTGGGCAAAGAAAAGGGTAGGAATGGCCATCCGGCAACCCCAAAGGCCATGCATACTTTATTTTATGCTGGCTCTGGGGAGGGTGGTGGTACCTCCCCGAGCGAGAGCGGCAAAGTGCAGCAAAAGCTGTATGAAGGATGTTATACTCTACCACCTAAAATGTGTTATTAGTTTTAAAAAGGAAGCACGGGAACACTTACTTAAAAAACTATCACCAGATTAACACGGGCTTGGTATATTAATGTGGATAAATGTATTAATGTTCGGTATAAATAAATGTTTTTATAATAACATATATATTTGTTTACGAATAACAATAATTTATACATATATATTATTGCATATATGTATGTAAGTATATGTGTATGTATATATTTATTTACATTACATGTTAGATTCTTTAGTAGTTTTTTATATACCCCATCATTACGTCATATTATATTTGTGTGAAAATGCCATTGGCATTAAGTCAACCATTATACGTAATTTGTGCAAAAAGCTTAAATAAATAAATAAAAACGTATATATATGAGTACTTACCAGGTGGTAATCCCCAACTTTAGTTGCTGTACTAACTTTACTTATGCGACTACAACAGGCGCGCCTCCACCTCTCCGATACCGCCTGCCTCGGGCACTCTGCCCCGACCGGGCACCAAGCAGGTGACGGTGACCGTCCAGGAGACGGTGGTGGAGCCCGCCCAGGCGCAGCAGCAACCGCCGCCCACCATCGCCGCCAGGCACCACCACCACGCGTCCAACGCCACCAAAGAGCTGGACGATCTGATGGCTAGTCTTTCGGATTTCAAGGTATGTTACATTCGTTTTTGCAGCTAGACGATCTTATTGTTTCCCTTAAAGATTCAAAGGTGCCAGAGGGGACCGGTTGGCGCTTTGCTAAAACGTTGACTGCGGCGTCGCAGGTCGTGGGTTCGATTCCTACCCGGAGCAAATATTTGTATGACCTACAAATAGTTGTTTCGGATCTGGATGTTTGTATATGTGTTATTAGTTAAAAAATTCCTTTGTAACACATGACTATAATAAAGGTAATATAAAAGAAGAGGTCGTCCAGAAATAAATTTTCTAGAAAAAGTACTTTTTCTAAATGTACAATAACACTTTCTTGCATCCTTATCGGTTAAGATGATAAGGGTCAATGCGATTCTATAATAATATATTGATTGAAAGTAATTTCGCAATTCTTAATTTGTTGTGTTTATCATAGGTTGACAGTACATTAGCAATATCAGTCTATAAATCAATAAAATTTTCACAAACGGCGATGGAATCCGAAGAAATACATTTATAAAATTATACAACATGATGTAGTTTAACATTAGAATATTATCGATCACAGTTCTATGTAGGAAATTTTTCAACAATTTCAAATTGTAATGTTATCAGAAGACATATATTTCTTAAATATAAAACAGTCTGAGAGTATAAGGTTAGTATAACATAGAATTTCTAATAAACGTCCAACGTTTTACAATTAAAAATGTTTGTCTTGCCTTTATTAAGATCAATTTTTTTTGTAGAGAAATGTTAGCAAGCGAGCAGACAGTTTACCTGATGTTAAGTGATCCCGTCACACGCAACATCCGAAGAGTTGCGTGTGCGTTGCCAGCCTTGGAAATTGGATAAAACAGGTCTGAACTAAGGATTCGGAGGGGAAAGTGAGAAAAGAAGAGGGTAGGAATGGCCATCCAGCAACCCTAAGAGCCATGCATACTTTATTTTATGCCGGCTCTGTGAGGGGTGGTGGTACCGCCCCGGGCGAGCGCGGCTGTCGAAGTGTAGCAAAAGCTGTATGAAGGATGATTTTCCAATAATAAACATTTCGTGAAAGTATTTGTTAAAGTGTGGCACACTTTCATTTCTTTCGCATTTGATTCGAAACGAAAACCTCCAGGATATTTTGGGTTAATGCTAAGTGAATCTACTACAGTGCCTTTCAGCATCACTTAAACTCTAATTCTACCAACCACTTCTAACCACTCGTTCATATACTATGAAATGTTTCACATGGTTTCCGACTAAAAGGAATAATTAATTATCTTTCAGCTGGAAATAGAATGTAAACATTTATCGTAGCGCGTTAGTATTGGGTTTCTCGTTTGTGCTAATTGGACTGCATATATTGTGTATAATTTATATTTTGCCTCTGTTGTCTATTAATATAGGTTCTGGATTTACAAACCAACAGTCATGGGTTCGAATCCCGTAATGAGCAAAAAGTTGTTATTTGCTAGTTAATTTACCTATTTGATTATTGTTATGAGAGTGAAAGGCTAGAATGCACCTGTTTATGGCGTATACTCTTGTAGATTAGTCGCGATTCTAATAGAAGAACCTTTGATTCTTAAACCAGTTTTAGAGAGAAATCACTGTGATATATTTATTGTTTGCCAATTTACTACAATGTTTCCATTGATTTGTGTGTAAAAGCGTTTAATTGCATGACAAAATCAAAGCCAAGGCCGGCGGCAGCTGCCAAAACGATACTTGACCCGTTATTATGACTGGATGTCGTACATTCGTTAGATTATTCGCTTCGACCTAGCTTAACCCGAATTTCGTTGTAAATCGAACATTTATTTACTCTACTCTCGTGTATTTACTTCAAAGCGCTATATCTACAATGCTGTATACATTTTAGTGAGTCACAGTTAGTGCAAGAATGACGTAGCAAGGCAGAAATAAAGATCAACCCGACTCCGTCGACGACGCTGCACGGTGTTAGCGTTTCTAAGTTAAGCGTGACGGGCCCCGTTTCTAATTAGGACAATGGCAAGGCCGACGCGCGAACCTTGCCGAGAAACCCCATGCTGCTCCCATTGCGTTAGAGTCCAGAATCGCTTGCGTGCCATAGGCATCGGCACACTGCACCACTGAGCGGGGCCGATTTTCCGTTCATTACAATATTTACAAGACGCCTTTCTTGGTCGACGTCTATTTCCAGCCGCGGGAGCGGGCCACTCCAGCGGCGTCTCTCTCGCTCGCCCGCTCCAACGCTCGCGTCTAAAGATAGTGCGCGCGGTTACATCACAGGCGTAGTGGGGCCGCGAGCATATAATATTAGAGTACATAGTCAAAGATTTTCACTCGGACCGCATTCGCCCCAGTCCTCTACGACCGGCCGGTTTTCTTTCTGTACGTGCTTCTCACTGTCAACTGTCGATCGTACCCTGGAAAGGATCGTTCGCATCACTTTAAGGAGACGTGACTGATCTATTCCCACTTCAGGTGAGCGGCGCACCAGCTGAGAGCGGGGCGCACGTGTACCGGGAGAAGCGCGCGTGGCAGGAGCACTACCGCAGCAACCCGCGCCAGGCGGAGTCCGCGTCCCTGGAGCATATGCTCGGTTCCCTCCGGGCAGACATGAGCCGCCAAGGAGTCCAGACGCCCCAAAAGGGCTGCTGCAACGCTTGCGAGAAGCCCATCGTGGGACAGGTGCACATCACTATTCGAAGCTGGACTTAGTGTTGTTCGCAACCGTGTATTGCATATCGATACTTGTGTGCAGGTGATCACCGCCCTGGGACGCACGTGGCACCCGGAGCACTTCACCTGCGCCCACTGCAACCAGGAGCTAGGCACCAGGAACTTCTTCGAGCGCGACGGCAGACCCTACTGCGAGCCTGACTACCACAATTTGTTCTCGCCGCGGTGCGCCTACTGCAACGGACCCATTCTCGACGTTAGTTTCCAATTCAAGAATCCAGTCTTCTTCGTTTCTTGCGGGATCTCGAAATTACATTTAGTTTACGGTTGCATCTCCAAAATTCTTTATGATAGGTTCGACTTCTTCTGTTTACAGAAATGCGTGACAGCCCTTGAGAAGACCTGGCATACGGAGCACTTCTTCTGCGCCCAATGCGGTCAGCAGTTTGGAGAGGATGGGTTCCACGAGAGGGATGGCAAGCCGTACTGCCGCGCCGACTACTTTGATATGTTCGCGCCCAAATGCGGCGGTTGCAGCAAACCCATAATGGAGAACTACATCTCAGCGCTTAACACCCAATGGCATCCGGATTGCTTCGTTTGCAAGGTTTGTACCAGTCTTAATTATCAGGTTCTACGCCAGTTCCCGATGATCGAGCAGTTTTATGACAGGTAAAGTATAATTAATGTTTTTCAGCAAAGCTATCTACGCCAGGTCAAGTATACATATATAAAAATATCTAAAATCAACTGATGTATGAACGTAAGGTAACGTTTACGTTTCAATCACACAGGAATGCCAAAACCCAGTCAAAGGGAAATCCTTCTATGCCATGGAAGGGAAGCCGGTATGCCCCAAATGCGTTGGAGTGGACGAAGATGAATAAGGGATGACACAAAAAACCAATCTCTCTCTGAAACGAATGCCCTCCCCAAAAATTTCTCTTACAGCTATGCTACCGCCCCAGTGGCGGATCAACGGATGTCTCAATGCGCACACAGATGTTATTCAAACACGCAAAAATAACAGAAACTAGACTAGATGTACTCAAATAGGCGATAATAAATTATTATGTAATATATTTTATAACGTATATAATGTAATGTTAAGCTTTGTAATAAAGATGAATAAAAAAAAATTAAATAAAAAAAATACAAATAAAAAAAAACAATAAAACAAAACACAAAAATGACAGATGACATTTGCAAAAGCGCGGGCTTTTTGACGCGCGACGCGTTGACCGCACAGAGGTCACCGTCGATCGCCGTCAAGGCCGCGGCCGCATGGCAATGACCTCGCGCCGTTTTGGTCAATCGCGAGAAAAAAAAAAGTCGCGAATAGGGTCGGGTCGCGCGCCGAGTGTAATGTTTCCATTCTTGCTATGTATAGACGTCGCTAGTGTCTCGAACGCGTCCGCAACCTCGAATTAGGCCACGTCTCTAGCGATCACATCAGGATATTATTTTTAACGATTCGTCCGCTGTCAATGAATATCAAAATCGTACAGTTTAAAGTTTCCTTTTCAAAGTAACTGACACAGGAACCAACGATATTTTGCAGTTAATAACAAATTTACAATTTTCTTAATAATACGTCACTTGTCCAATATATGGTATCTCTGTTGACCCAAGCAGGAAGAGTATGTATTTCTAAAAGTTACGTTACAGAATTAAAAACACATTTGACACTTTATAATTACCACGTAATATTGAAAATTAAAAAACATATTTACAAAACTAGAGTAAAGACGTATTGGCCAATTTTTTTGTTTGTTTAAGTCGTGTTCAACGTCAGACAGCAAATAATATAATTTAAAATTGTTACTATGCAAAAAGAAAAATATTAAATGTAGAGTAAACATTCTAACGATTATTTGGGCCTGTGCCAATCGAATGTTAAATAAAATAAAACTTTTACTGTGATGAATTAGTAGCGTCAAAAATTATTTCAAGCTGGAAATATCCACACTTAATAAAAATATGTTAGAAGAAATATTTGTACAATCTTTTACATTATGGAAAATCTACTGTATATTTTTACAGTTAAAATATTTGTTTTTGTAACAAAACTATTATAAAAAATGCTCTAAGAATTCTTGAAGTGTCTTCCTATTTAACCACGTGAAAATATAAACATTCAAGTTACCGAATTATAAAACATTAGTTGTGACCATTTTGTTAAGTTTATAGAATTTTTTTTTTTAGAATTTTTATTCTCTGCAATTAACATGTCCAAAATAACGGTCACTATAATTTAAATAACAATAACATATTATTTAAATTATTTATTGCTGCACAATGTCAACAAATTAAAAAGAAACGACCGACAAAAGATACAAATTGTAGATTATCTGTACTTTTGTGCTGAAATATTTTTTTTGTGACTTTTGAGGTAGCTGTTGTCTAAAACTTCTTTAACGTGAACCCAAGTCTGAAATAGTCGGTTATAATAGACTATTATTTGGCAGAGGGATGGAACAAAACGATCGCGGTGAGTGAAGTTCATTAACCGAAGTCTGAAACCGTGTTTCACCAATTATCAGTTCGGTGCCACAAAACTATATTTTTTAAATATTTCGTATTGATTCCGAGCATTGAGTATTATTAAAACGCTCGCTGTTTACTTTTATTGATCATTTGTGAAGAAATTAACATTTTTTAATCGAGAAAATATACCAGCTGCCAGCTTAATTTATCCTTAAAAATGACAGATTTAAACAAAATAAACGCTATTCTGGTCATTATTTAAAAAAGGACTGAAATCGCAATCGGGAGAAAAGAAAAAAATCGGTTTCTGTTTTGCAACAAAATTATCTGTTTTCGGTTGTCTTAATAGGCGTAGAAACTGAAAATTTCAAATAGGTTGTATAATAAGTACTTTAGGTTTAATTTGTAGCGAATGTAACTAACGAATATGACTGGTGAGCCACTTTTTCTGAGGTTGCTAATTTCCATGATTGTTTCATGAATTTTAGATGTTGGCTAACTCTGATAAACTCTGTTAAAAAAAGTCTGACATGCACATGGTATGTCAGACTTTAAAAAAAAACGTACCATTATTGTAATCAGGATTTTGGACCCGCAATATTCCACCCATTAGCACTACATATACACGTAGGTTTAATACAACACACCTTGGGTCATTCTCACCTTAGAATACAGAAAAACAACAACGCGTTCACAAAGTACACCCGGGTTCCAGAGCGGGTTTCAACGCCCTCGGCAACCGACTAACCCAGCGGCCATCGTGGTTCGTATACCGCAGGACCAACGTAGTGACACCCCCCTTATCAGTTATTATATATATATATCACGCATGTACTCATGCGTTACTATGTGAGACAGAGTGCAGTCTTTAGCCCGTGGAACGTATATTTACCTGATGTTATGTACTCATCACCATCTGAAGAGTTGCTAGTGTGTTGCCAGCCTTCTAAGGGACCAATAGCTAGAGGGAGATGGAACCTATGAAATTTGAGACGGAGCATTGGGAAAGGAGCGGGATAAGAAGGTAGACGTGGCTTTCTGACAGCTACACAAGTCAGGCGTACTTTATTTTACACGGGCTTTGAATGTAAGCTAGTAATAAAATAATATTATTATGAGATAAATAGGTTCGCAACATTCATGCTCAATTTTGCAAGCCTGTTTGTGTTATCGAACCACTACATTTATTAGAAAAAATCTTTTTCTATTTCAAAAATACACTATTACAGATAGTTACTGATTAAAATACTGACAGTACGTTTGTAATTCCAGGAGTGCCGCGAGCCGTTCCACGGCGGCTCGTTCTTCGAGCACGAGGGCCAGCCGTACTGCGAGACGCACTACCACGGCAAGCGCGGCTCCCTCTGCGCGGGCTGCCACAAGCCCATCGCGGGCCGTTGCATCACCGCCATGTTCCGGAAGTTCCACCCGGAACATTTCGTATGCGCCTTCTGTCTGCGTCAACTAAATAAGGGAACGTTCAAAGAGCAGAACGATAAGCCCTACTGCCACGCATGCTTCGACAAACTCTTCGGCTGAACGTCCGAAACTTTTGTCTCTTTTTCTTTCGTCGAAATGTTTTGTTATCTGTCAACGGTAGGCGTGTAACATCACAGTACGCGCGAAAAGCGATAGAATTTTTTTTCAGTTATAACGTGTTCGATAATGTTCACTTCTATTTAAATTGCACCGTAATCTTTGTTGTAAAAATGTTTATGTTTTGCTTATTGTAAGATGATATTTTTTAATTAGCAGTTAATATACTATATACGAGAATGCTTTATTAGTATGACACTAAGGTTTTTGACAATATATCGCTTAACACATTTATTATATACTTTGGTGCGATTAAGTTTCAACTTAACTGTCTACATGATATATGTAAATGTGTCTACATTTTGTTTTAAGCAGAACGCTATATTAACCTGCCGCTCAAACTTTAACCCCTTCGTAAAAGCCTTAAAATGATGATAGTAGCTATTTATTATATTAAATGTAAGAAATATTACTAAGTCGCCAATAAATTCTTTAATAATACTAAATCTAGTTATTTTAAAATATAACAAAATGGTGCGTGTGATGAATGTAACAAATTGTAGTGTTTTAGCACGAAATCGTTCTACAAATAGAATTGTATTTCTGAAGTCTTTTAGATTTTGTGGTGTCTGTTTGGTCGGATATGTCAGAGACATTTGTTCGATATTAATTACTCTATGAGATTGTTGACTCGGTACTACAACATTAAGGAAATAAAAATTAATATAAGTTGATAAAAAATTAGTATCCAATTAATAACAACTTTTTCGATGTACCAAAATTATATTTAAAATAAGCGTATTATCGTATTTGTATAAGAAAATTTATGTATTGTAAATTAATTATGAAAATTAAGTAATAAATCTTACTGTTTAATATTTGAACGCAATTAATGAAAAAGTTATTAATATACATAAGTATAATATCAAAATAAATCTTAACTAACAAATTCAAGCTTTGTGGTAGTACTGTTATGTTGTTTTACAATATTATGTTAAGCCATAATTAATTAATCTTAAGCGCGTTTATGCTCTGTGCTTCGTTCAATTTAACTGTGTAGGCTTTAAGTTAACTATTTCTTCCATTAGTGTTATACTCGCCCGTAACGACCGTCGATAGTAAAATGTGTTTTTTATCTATATTGAAGCCAATTATCGTTATCGCATGCATGGTGTGTTAGGCACAAGTGCCAATTCGTTCTGTAACAAACGATAAATATTGTTATCGGCGCCATTTTGTTAATTTACACTGTGGGTCTCAAATTTCTCCAAAACCTAAATAACTATGAATATATAGAAACATTTATAAGATAATTTTCGAAACAATTCTTTTACAGTCAATAAAGACTTTTTGGCGTAATCTTTATTTGAATTTTAAGATCGTCTTTAAAAATGTTTCGGAAATAATTATTTCATATGGTATATGCAATATTTTGTTCAGAAAATATACAGACCTTTTTGTAATATTTAAATTAACCAAAACGCAACATCTACAAAAATAGTTGAAGTGGCCGCCTCGATATTTTGGATTTTGGTTCTATAATAGCAGGTGACTGTGGTTGACATGTACCACAAATATAATTGACAGTTAGTCGTGATAGTGACGTAATTTAAGATATATGATTTTATTGAATCTGTAATATTTTAACAAATATATTTAATGTTTTTTTTTTGACAAGTGTTTCATTTAATATGTTAATTTTATCTTCTATTCTTAATGAAATGATGCTTTTAAAACTTTAAAAATATAATTATAATTTTACTTATTAACATTATCAGCAGATAACATTCACCACTTTACTACATTTATGTTTTATAATAATAGTGCATAGTCATCTTCGGAACGAGGTCACGATAACGTGTCACTAAAAGAGGAATCAGTTCTTTTCAGTTTAGCCTTTAAGTCAAATTAAAAAAAGAAATGATAATTTGTCAAGCGAGCACACGGTTCAACTGATGTTAAGTGAGGCCACAGTCTATGGACACCTACAACGTCCGAAAGTTTCAGGTCCTTTACTAGCGGTCGTGCCTCCTAGAGAAGTTAAAGTTTGAAGTTGTAGTGCTCTACCGCTATGAAGATTTATTCGTTTTTCAAAGCGTTTACGTAGAAAATTATGTATGTACATTTTAATATTAATTTAGTTGACTTTGAGTTCGGTCTTTTATTGAAATAAAAAAATAATAAATAATACCTAATGAAATTCCTGTTCTAATAATTTTTTTCAAAGCGTTTGAAAAAAACATTATGTATAATAGCAATATGTTAAAAGTCGTTTAGCAGTTTAGTCACTGCCTTCGTAAATTTGCTACCAACTATTTATCTTTAAGTTATTATAAGATTACCTATTTTTTGCAAAATCGTGAAATGAGGTACATCCTTGATTAAAAAACGCTAAACATTAATAAAAGTATCTCATAAGCACAAAAGTCATGCAATACGTAATTAAATCCTTACTTGTCATTGAATTCTATTAAATATAATTTCTTTATGGTAAAATTCCTTCTATTATAAACATTTAAATTCGATTTTAACATTTCTATACATATTATAAAGCAAATACGCTAACTTTAAGGCGTGATAAAAATCTGAATAATTACAATCATGGTTATTCCACCGTTATCAGTTTTGTAATAAGTAAATGCGTAAACGCTATTTCACAATAAGATAAGTGAGACTTTTATAATATGATTAACCCAGATAAATGCAAGGCAATCCTTTTCAACAATAGAACTAAAGAAAAAACCAACCTACAAAAATAAAAAATTGTAAAACAAAAATTATTCGCCAACGCATAATTCATTGAATAGGAATGTAACGCAAAATATCTCGGTGTTACCTTGGGTAATCTTGTGACACTCAAAATTCATATAAAAACAGTACCAAACAAAGCAAACGTTGTACGCTTACGCTCATTCGTCGTAAAATGTCGCTTACATGGAAATTCTACTGTACAAAACTTGTATCCGCCCATCCCAGAAAACAAAACCGTTTCAAGTGATTAAAAACAAATTGCATGCCCTCAGTAGGTATTAATTACGAATCTCGGATTCGCATCGAGATTTGAAAATCGTTCACTAAATCGCTCTTACTCGCCATGTTTATGTTTACTTTATATGGCAATTACGTCTATTAAAACTTTAGGTGGTAAAGCATAACATCTATCGTACAGCTCTTGCTGCACTTCTACGGCCACGCTCACCAGGGGAAATAACCCCACCATTCAAACACGTCAGCCTAAAATATAGTATGCATGACTTTATGGGTTGCCGGATGGTCATTCCTACCTTCTTCTTTTCCCACCTTTCCCCCCGAATCCTTAATACATTCCTGACCCATCGTACCCAATAAATCTATTGTAACCAAATTCCAATACTGGCAACGCACACATAACTCTTTATGTGTGCGTTGCCAGGTCAGCCTTGCGTTGCCACGTATAACAGGTGAACCATCTGTTCGCTTGCCAACCTTTATAAATAAAAAAAACACCACCTTCAGACAGGTCACTTATCAATTGCGATTCAATCCGAGGTTCCAACCTCCATCAGATCGCGAGGATCAGATCATAGGTAGGGGCACGGCGTGATCAAGGGATCTCATCACCCACCTCCTTATTAGTAGTATTGTTCATCTTGCATTGGCAGAGGTCGCGGAGTAGCAGGGGAGTGGACGACGTGGTCGTGTCATCTTCCTGAGTCCGCGGGTCTACTGCCTGACAAAAATGCATAAGCCGCCGAGCTAACAGTATACTATATCTATCGCACAAAAAATCATCGAATACGAGGGGTAAGAATTGGAAAGGGTAAAGAGTAGAAGAAGAAGGTCAGAGTGGTCCCCGATTTCAAAACCAGGCATACCTTATATTTCGTTTTGTGTGTGAGATGATAGTACCTCCCTGATTGAGGAGCCTGATAAATGCTGCAATAGCTGTATGTAAGATACTTTGTTCTACCACTTGGGAAAAAAGCCAATTGTACTATGCATAGGATTTTGCAATCACCAAAATTAGTAAAATATTGTATTTAACTTAAGACTCATTGAATAAAATTTATGAATCTACAACACTAAACCACAGTTGCAATATGGAGTCAACAAACGAATGCAATAAAATGTGATAGAGAGTACTTTAAACTAAATTTTACCAGATTGTTTTGCGCGTAATGATTGAGGAAAACATGGAGTATTAAGATATATGTTTATAAAGTCAAGTCAAAGTCAACTTGTGTTATCAACATATATGTGAGGAGGTGGGGAGGGAGGAAGGAAAAACTAAAAGAATAAATATTCACGTAGATTTTTTGTGAAACGTTGGTATTTTTCCGAACGAACGGGGAATAAAACACGTTATATTTCATTAAGCTTTACTTAACACGTTCACGCCGGCGCGTACCACCGGTGGCCCGCACATGTCTGCCTCATCAGGCGGCGTGTACCACCGGTGGCCCACACGAGATTGGCTCATTAGGCGGCGCGTACCACCAGTGGCCCGCACATATCTGCCTCATCAGTTGGCGCGTACAACAATAAATAATAATGTATTTTAAACATAACCTTAGTTCAACATAAAATCA
>DWHK01000648.1:0-13146 GCA_018247855.1 Graphium androcles
TATCCAATTTCCAGGGCTGGCAACGCATGCGCAACTCTTCGGATGTCGTGTATGTCCATGGGCGACGGGATCACTTATGAACTCGAACCGCCTGCTCGCTTGCTAACCTTTCCTATAAAAAAAATTGTTAATATTTCATCGTGTCTTGTAAACATTATAGTGGAATTAATTGAATGAAAAGGCCGTGAGCCGATTTCGGTCAATGATGCGATCCCAACTATAACGATGACGTTTCTTTTTTAACCGATTTCAAAAAAGGAGGAGGTTATATGTTCGACGGGTATTTTTTTTGTCATTTGTCATTTGTGAACCGATTTAAAAAAAATGGTTGAAAAGGAAATATCCTAAGGGTGGTTCATAAAATTTTCATAAAAATCAGTTAAGTGGTCTGTTTTTTAAATCAAAATAGCGGAAAATATATGTCACCAAAGTACACTTTTAAGGCATTCGAAGTCGGTATTTTGTTATTTTGTCAAAATAATTGTGCCTAATATAAACGTTGACAATTGTCTCTGAATATCATCATTGATTTTATTCTTACTATTAATAGTAAAAAAAAAATCCTTACATAAAGCAACAAGTACAACTTTTACATAAGAAATAATTTCGGTTTGTGTATTCTTACAAAAACTGAGTGATTTTACCATAAATATGTTATGTTTAATGTTTATCCGTATAGCATTTATCATCCAAAATCGCACAGAATACTAAGAGATTCTGTGCGATGTATATAATAAACGGGGTTGTTTGTGTATATGCAATCTAAGTCTATGAAACATCCTTATAACTTAGTCGTCGATGTTACAGCAAGGGAAATTCAAAATAAAACCATGTGCGAGTCGAAGTCCCGCACCGAGGGTTCTATACATTATCATTATCTTATTTTTTGTAAAGTAATTAAGAAATTACGGCTTTCAGATTATTCCTTCATTTATACCAAGAAATCGCTTCTTAGGGGCCATCCATAAATTACGTCATAGAAAAATAATTGAACTTTGGACCCCTTGATTGATACTAAGCCTTATGGAACGAATGTAAATATGGATGAATCTATGTATGCTAGTTATATATAAATGTATTTATGTTTGTATACATTATAGAATGCATTTTTATATTGTGTGTCATATTAATGTGCACCTACCTAATTATCTCTGCACCACCCAAAGATTTAATGATAGGAAATATTGACATTAAGTTAGCCATTGTCCGTTATTTGGACGAAAAACTATAACAAATAAATATTTCGGCGATCGTTGGGCAGAGAATAGAACATATTGCCGTATTAAAATCTGAAGAAGCAATTCTTTTTGTTTTACCTAAACGAAAAACGATTTATGTGACAGGACGGACCAATGGACTCCTTATAATTTTACCATCAGTGGAAACTGTTTCAAACCTAGAAAAAATGGTCTAGACTACACAAAGAGACCTTCACATATATAAATGACCGGCCAATTATTATAAAAGCGATAAGCTACCGATAGATTTTAACAACTTTATTAACTCACTATTTAAAATTTATCAAAGCTACTAAACAATACTAATACTTTTATTAAGTTTCAATGGTTGTTTGTTACCTGAAATTAAACTAAGACAGCAGTACCAAGTTGCTATTTAGTTTAATTTACTCAAGTTTCTGTTTCCGTATCCAAAATGGCGGAAGCCCGCCAAAAGCTGATAAATCGAAGACGCTACAAAGACGTCTGCAGATGGCGACGATTGCGGGGACACTGCCACTGCCTACTTGTGAGTTTGACAGGTGATTTGGGTCCGCCAAGCGGCGGCCGCCGGTCGCTTCCGCTCGCGTCTGTGCCCACGACCAAATCGCTGCACCCCGATAAGTCTCCGACGATTGACATGTCCCATTGTTTGCGAAATCCGTTAGATTTTAGACACGCAATATCTATTTACGTCTCTTAAAAACGTCATCAGTGAAGTTTCAAATATACGACCTATCATAATAGTATTACTGCTGATGACAATTTTGATTGCTTTGTTGTTTTGGAGAAGTTTTCGTAACTAATAATTATATTGTAAAATTAAACAGTGTCAGTTAACAACTCTCAAAATAATAAAATAAAATTATCAAATGCAACCTTTGCCTACCGTTTCGCTCACAATTTTAACAATTTTATTTCTTTCACGGTACTATAATACTCCTAAAATAAAAGATACCCAAATTACTCTTTATACAATCAACTATCTGCCTCATTTGTCTTTCTTCGACGATTAATCTCTCAGTAGCCAATTGTATTCCGTTAAACTCCATCACGACAACCCGAAACCGTGGTAAGCGTAAGTTTCCACGGACAAAAGACTATGCTAATACAATCACGCATAAGAACATGCGTGTTTTAACAAAATAGGGTACAAACCGCCTAGGGACGCGAATGTAGCTCGTGGACGCAGTGTGGTTTCGCAGTGCTCGTAGGCGAGGGCAATCTACACCGTTTAAAGCTATTTGCCCTTCCAAATCCCATCAAAATCTGTCCAGCCGTTGACGGTTTTAGCTGATCCAAACAGACATACTTTCATTCGTACGTAGACAAAAATTTTAAAAATCGGTTCTTTTTTATTAGTACAGTTTTAGTTTTATATGTATTTAATAAAACATGTATGGTCTTATTTTAGCATAACAATAACAAACGGAATTCTAAAAGAGTTTTAATCTTATTTTTACGCATCGTTATTAGAGTAAAGCTCGGCAATGGTGGTCTTTACAATTTTTATGGGAAAATTGTAATGACCGCCACACTCGCTTACATACAAAGCCGTTTTGCTTTTTAAAAAAAAACACTGCCCTTATTGTTAGATCTAGGTCTTGTGTTACAAGGGCATTTTACAAACATAAATCACACAAAGACAAACACCCAGATCCGAAACAACTATTTGTAGTTCGTACAAATATTTGCTCCGGGTGGTAATCGAACCCACGACCTGCCACGCCGCAGCCAATGTTTTTAGTAACTGCGCCTACCGTTCATCTATATAGTCAACGTTAGAGTAACATAACTAAATATTTTAAAAAGAACAATTATAGTGATAGACTATATGGCTTCAAAGAAAGTGGTCGCAAAGCCTTATTTCTTATTCACTAGATATTATCTCTTATCTCCAAATCAATGGCTTGTATTTTTGGACTCACACTTAGTGCTGTTACATTTGTAACTTTTGCCCGAAAAAAGCTACAGTACTACTACGGTCCTAACCGAGTTACTGGTTACCATGCTTATCATTTACCATCACCTGTCAAAGATGTTTGTTTCCTAAACATTGATTATGCTCAATTTGTGTTAATTTTTGGTCACTGTTATATTCTGGTTAGTCTTCTAAGACCACAATATAGTCTTCTTAGTAATTTTATGTATGTATGTTTGTTAGTTTTGCGATAACTCGCAAGCCAATGCTCGAAATCTAATAAAATTCTGAATGTGTGTAATTTATAAGTTTTTCGGCCATTAGAGACGGTACAGTAGTTTATGAGATATTTAAATAAATGTGCAATAATTTCAAAAAAATAATGTAATCGCGAGGTCCAAGTTCGCAACAAACTCTAAACTAAAAACTTTAAGTTTTACTAAATATATAGAAGTATGGGTTATAAGTTTAGTTATATACTGTGGTCAAATTATATTTAAATCTTGTTGCTTAAATTTATTGAAGGCGATAAAATAAAAGAAAAGTCAATTTGAATTGTTGATACTATATTCATTTAATCTTTCGTTTATAATTGAATGGAATAAACATTTAGCCAATTATTCTCCATTACCTAAGCAGTAAACGCTTAATTGTTCGTGTGAGCCTAGTGACGAAAATACAATAGAAACCTTAATATAACAATAATAATATATTTACATTATTTGGGAATATCATCACAGCTTCACAAAATAAGCATAACATGGAAACAACAAAACAATGCGATTGGAAATATATCTAGCGATGAATATTAAAAACTACAAAACAATAGTCGAAGTTCTTTTGTAATACAGCCTCGATGAGTAAATGCTTGAATACTGCTAAAGTGTTGGTGTACATTGAACGGTGAGTTGTCTCCAACGATGTGACCCAGGGAAGACGCTGACCGCGTCTTTGCAGCCATATCTGTCGCAAATTTACTTGACTCAAAATTGCAAAAGTACAGCCAAGTTACATTCAATGCTATTGTTGCCTTTAAAAATCCCGTCTTCAGTTGTCAAAGTCGGGGCGATAACACATTTTCTTATGCATGTATCTTTGTATGTATATATGTTCCGCGATAACTCTTAAACCAATGCTCTAATTAAAATGATATTTCGAATGTATATAGTCAATATTAGCACAATTTATTAGTTCGTTAGACATCAAAATCGGTTTAGTACTTTATGAGATATTGAGATAATTGTGACATAATTTCAACAAATTAAATAAAGGCGAAATGCAAGTTCGCGGCGAACTACTAGTGGATTTATCTTATTTTATTTACTATGTAACATTACAGTATCTGTTCGCTGGAGAGTAATAAAAGTTTAAGGTCAAAGAGCACGAGCTTCCTTTAAACTTGATAACAACGCATAAATGATTGCTCGTGTTGAAGTATAAAACAAAGCTAAACATTTCTGCTTTAAGTGTTTTTATAGTATATACTTAAAATCCCAATATTTAAAAAGAATATTTTTTTTTAGTAAAAAAAAATATAGTTTAGGTGCATCTTAATTTGTGATATTTTCTAAATGATGACAAAAAAGTACATGTTTCATAATTTATTTTCAAGTACGCTTGAATAGAATAAAATAATTCTCTTTGAGTAAGTATTTTGTGTGTCTTATGCGAGGTTAAATTGTGGGAGACATTAACTCACATTTTGGTACCAAGTGACGTGATGAGTTCGGTAATAACATCTTATATATTAAGTCTATAACACTAACCAATCTTTGGATTGAGGAAGTATTATCACCTACAGTGAAAGAAGGAATGTGCGTAATATACGGCCTAAGTCTTAACATAATCAGGCCAATTATGGCATTAACACCGAAGTTATCCAAAGCTTTTACGTCTTTCCTAATAGACGAAGCTTAATAAACTTCATGTCTCTATAATTTTAACGTTCTACTACTATGTGCAATACAATTTTAACATACGTATAATCTACAATAAATGACTCATTAATTACATATTATAATAACATTTAATATCATCCTAAATGTTACTCCCATTCTATAGTTACACAGTCTAATAGTGATGCCAAGAATAGTTCCAATGGAACCTTTGATGAGATAATCCATTCATACAAGTATTAACTATATATTTTAAATTTACAACTATTTTAGTATTTAATAAATAAATCTGAAACTAAATTATTTATATACAAAATGAAATTACAGCTTAATACACTTGAGATTCATTTATAGATGTGTGAAACAAAATATTACGTCCGCTCATAAAGCTGACAATACCGAAAAAATTCGATTCGTAAGCTTATCAACTTTACCATACCACGAAAACTTGAAACTCCGAACATTTCTTAATTGATGAGTAACGTTCACTTTAGACGAAACAGCGTCTTTTTCCGCGATAATACGTGTATAAACATTCTAATAATACCAACTGTACAGAATAACCGACGTGTTTTAATACTAACATGGCACTACACACCATAAACGATTCGAATTCAGTCTTTCGTAATTCACACTGAAATTAGAAACGGAAAAGTATGATTCTAATCACAAGCGTTAATACAACTCCAAGATCACTCGCTACTAACTTTGCTGCGGGGCATTTTGTGCCATTAACGTACACTGATTAAACCATTTTACGTTCAGTGATGGCGTGAGGATGTCCGGGATGCGAGTAGTGGCTGGGGGACGACGGCTCGTACAGGGACATCTTTAGCCTTTTGCACTTGGCCCGTCTATTCTTGAACCAGAACTGCACGTTTTTGGACTCCAGCCGCGGAAACTTCTGCCTGTACGGCATCCTATTCAACTCCTCCGTGTATTTCAATATGAGATTGTGCGACGGGTGGGTGTTCATGGAGAACCATTGCTCAAGGACAGGCACTTCGGAGACGGGGTCGATGAAAGTCCTGTTGCGCTTGCGTCGTTCGTCCGAAGCCCCTGCAAGGGCTAGGTTCAGGCCGCTGGCCCCTTCTCCCGGGACTGGTCCGACGCCGGGGAAGCCGCTCATATACTGGCTCATGTACATGATGCCGTGCCCGAACATCGGATGGTTTGGCACCATAGGGAACGGCAGACGGTCCAAATGTGGTGACGTGGGACGGTAATGACGCTCTTGTACTACGTCATCGTCAGAAGCTACGTCGTGGTCGTCCGTTATACCGTTTTCTTCTTCTACGTTGTTATTGTTGTTGTGAGAGCTGTCACTGTTCTTAGCGGGCGAACGCTGGGGTGAATTTACTTGCTCTGATCTAGCAAGATCACGCGGTTCCTGTTTGATGTCATGTACCTATGAAATAAGGATAAAATAAGAATTTTATAAAAAGAAATAAAATGGGGATTTTTACCTTTGTTTACTTCTAGTATATTACCCGTTAAAGCGTTTCTAAGATTCGGCATTGATTTATTTGGCAAACTAATGCCATAATTAGCCAGAGCTAATTATAAATTCGTTTGATAATTTATTTATCCCGGTTTACTCAAATCGAATTTGTTCTAAGAATCATTTATAGAAAAACATGGCAGACATATTATCTAAAAGATTGTTTAAATTATAGTTACCTTAATAATATCAGGAGGCTTCGGGGATTCTTTAGAGATTTCTTCGTCATTGTTATTCTTCTTCGTTGTGATAAGGGACAGAGGGGCGTCGGGGCTATCAGCCCTATCATCCGGGTTAAGTTCTCCTCCATCATCTTCTAAGTCAGATCCAGCATTGGATAAATTATCTTCGGACATTACAGACATCGGATATCTCCCGGGACTTCCAGACATCTGCATGGGACTCTTCATGGAGTTGCGATCCTGCATGCCATAATTATCGTTACTGGCCATCAAGGAACCATTAGATGGACTGTGACTTCTGCTGTTAAAACCATTTACACCAAGGTGACAACTTAAGCCTCCTATATTGCGTAATTCTGCACGCTTTTGTGCCGCTCTGGCGTTTTTGAACCAATACACAACATTGTTTACGTCTAAAGGCTTTCGTCCTCGACGTGATTCTAAATTGTTTAATTCCCTCACATATTGTTGTATTTGCTGTCGGCTGGGGTGTTGGTTTTCGGAAAACCAACGTTGCAACTTCGGCAACTCCAGCTCTGGATCGAAACTGGTCCTCATCCTGGTTTTCTGAGTCGGGTATTGGTTTTGGACTGTTTGAAGTGCTGGATGTAAGTGGTCTGGTATGGCATTCAGAGTTGGTGAGCGGTTTTTAGGACCTGGTGAAGGATAACGACGTGGACTGAAATGCGGTGGCCGCGGCGACACTTGAGCGCTCCACCATGATTCAAACTTCCGACGCATGTCCTCCGAAGGCTCGTGAAAGTTGTGAGGGCCCGGCGTCCTGTCCTGTCCCCTACAAATTTGAGCCAACGTGACCTGCAACAATGAAGAGAACATTACAAGTATCCGACCGCTATTAGATTGAACGGTAAACACAAACAAAACGGGCACCGCAAACATTTTTAGATGGTTTTAAAGAGGTCAGTCTAACCAGCAACAAATACAGAGGTAATTGTTCGTGTAAACAGCGCGCATTGTTTCACAGAACATCGCCATTAGATTATGAAAATATTAGGCCGGTTGTTAATGCGTGTGTCATGCACGCGATCGGGCGCCGACGGTTCGGGCTGTTTGCTTGGTGGTTAGTGGGCATCAATGGGGCACCGCGCGGCCGCAGCTTCAATCATGGCCTGCTCTAAAACAATGAGCGGGAAGGGCGTCTCAGCAATTAGCATCCACCCACTTTGCCCTCGACACCGCCGTGCCAACAGCCTAAGTGGTTCAAGTTAAAGGTATCGCCTCGGTAACTCGATTAGACGTGCATCCCTAACGCAAGATATTTGTGAAACTCATGAGATTCGGCCGTTCCCTCTGGTTCAGATTTCACAACTGTTTGTTCAGTGGAAGACGCGGTATCTGATGCGACATTAATCAGCGAGTAGTCAATCACAATGGAACTTGTCAGATTACGGCTCCGACTCCGCCGTCGGGTTTGTTTAGCTCGGCTGTTATGCAAGTGAGATCTGTCCGTATCGCTAGATTACACACCACAATGCCAGCGATTACGTCGTCAAGCGAGCTGTCACTCCATACAGTTTGCGTTGCGCGTTGCCAAATCAAACTCAGTGTAAATAAATGTAAGCGTTACACATCCAGATTGTGCCTATAAATCATGTCAGTTGAGCGGCGTTAGCACCCAGCTAGAGTGATACATTAATCCGCTTCTTTGTTTTGTGTTTTTAAATAGTGCGGTCATATTTGTTCTCAGATATTGTCTCCTTCAGCTGCGCGCAAGATTTACGAGAGCTGGCGCCTGCGCGTGATAACTTTGTCATGTGTAATCCGCCTAAGTACGTAATTCGGTGTGCGATTGCGAACATTCTCTAGTTAGGTACTGTTAAAAGGACGACTTTGAACACAATAGGCTTAACGTTATCAGATATTACTTACATATTGTTTGCGTACGCTACTTTATGCGCGTTTGACGGAATTAATGGGTGATGTTTAATAAATTAATATAAACTATTCACGTAACACATTTTTTTAAGATCCTCCCGCGATTACGCTTCGGTAATTTTCCTAAGCAAAAGTTTGTTTTGAGTTTAAAGGAATATCTGAATATCTTTGTGGCCACAAATTGGCGTGATAAATTACCATAACCCCGTAGTCGTTCATCTGACGTTTAGCTACTAACTTTCAAGTTGAAGTTGCTTGATTATCAGCTTCGTTGGGAGTTCGTTTGGTTCATTTGCCGCAACTTCCCTCGGCTCTTTACTTTGTCCGTAATAGGGATGACTGTTACGTAAAAGTTCAGCATCAAAAATAACTAATCGTTGAGAAATAAACACTTATTTTATATCAATAGAAAATAAATTTACAAAAGCGATTCTATGTAATAGTGAATTTTATTGAATAAGAAGTTGAGAAGCTGATCTGTACAAAGAAGTACACCCGTTCAAATAAACACATGAAACGAGTTGGATAAGAGAGCCCTATGCTTTTCTCAGTCAGCGACGCAACTGCGAGGACATAAGATGCAGACCTCCATCGACTTTTTTTATTTACTAATTTTTTCAATAAAATGTCTTATTTATTACGTAACATAAAATCAGTAACAAAAGCGCTATTTAACACAGCTAGGTCGAATATGGGCCGCACGGTTGTTTCAGAAACGCCAAATTGGAATCACTCCTAAGCCGCGGGAAGGGCGCATCGAGCGCTAACCTCGCGTTTAATAAGATTATAAAGCATTATTTTATGGTATTAATAAGATCAAAAGCGTTCGTACATCTAAAACTCCTTTTAACCCTCTTTCGAGAGCAAGGAGGGCCCCGCGCCCTAACCCGTTCGGCGACAAGGTGTATATTTAGGAAATTATAATAAGGCGCGAAGCGAGGATGAGTCTGAGATTCAATTAAATTTATTATGTATGGAGATCTCGCGTATCAGGTGAGGTGAGGTGGGCGCGCTCATCGCTTACACAAATTTATGCCCGTCTCTCGTTTTATTTATATGCTATTGGCAATTTTGAGAATGGAGCCGGGTCGTAGCTACAGTAATACCAAAACATCAAAACTAGAGTTGATATACATAAAGTTATAATGGATCCCATTTCAGATGATAAATCAAATTTTCAGACTTAAAAGTAAGCTTTGCCGAATATCTTTCTAATACTACCGAGTAAAAGAGTCAATTAAAAGATTCTATTTATATGCACATCATCACGTTTTATTATTTTTAATACCTATGAATTTGATTTTATTATGCTGTCGTATCCTCTTATAATTAAATTTCCTTCCGGATAACCGTCCTTTTCTAATATCTCAAGAAGAAACGATAAAATAGATCGCTGACGCGCTGCAGTGACTACGCAAAAATTCGAAAAAAATGTCAAAAATCTGTTAACGCGAATAGCCAACACTGCGCATAATTAATAAAAATAAACGAAGGAAGAGTGCACGTCTAGTAACCCCAAAAAATTAATATTACAGGATCCTACAACACGTGTACAAAACTTATTACTTAAGACACCTTATGTTGTAAACTGTTTTATAAGGTAAATGAAAAATACAATAAATATTGATTGAGAAGTCAATAAGTAATGAGTTCTAACCAAACAAATAAACTCACTCTCTCATTTATAAGTAAATATTATATAATTTCATAATATTATATAATATTTTTACACACTACTGTTTGTTTAATTTAGTTTTTATTGCAGATCTTTGTATAACTCAGATAGGCGGCCTTAATGAATAAACTTCTAAGATACAAAAAAATTAAAAGAAATAAAAAATATGTCAACCATGTGCCATCTATGTTAAAAATATTGTCTTTTTATTTTAATACATTAGATCTACTTGACATCTTACGAATAGATAAGAAAGAAATATAAGAAAGAAAAGATGAGACATGGATTAAAAAAAATCAACTAACTTATTAGCTATACAATTGAGGTTTTAGAATATTCGAGAATACTTTTACTTCAGATTTATAAGATAAATTAAAGAGTCGATAAATCTATAATTATTCGTAGATTTGAGCACACCTAAGCCTTTCAACGGTATCAGATTACGCCCAGGGTTGACTGGGAGAGAATGCATAGGTATAGATAAAAATAAATAAATAATTGTCTTTGCGTAACGAAGGCTTATTTGTTAAGAAAAGAAAAAAAGGAAAGAAATATTACTGTAATCATAACTGCAAGCAAATTATGAAATCATTATAGGTTTTATCCATACATACGTCGGACAAAGCTCCCTGTCAATCATAATTATATTACCTTTTAAGCAATGTTCTCGTACTACTTTATTATGGGTTCATTTGTTTCGATTAAAAAAATTATTTAGTGTCAAGTCCATTTCATTGTTGTAATAAAATTGTTCTGAATAACAATTATAAAAGCTGGTTATACTGCAAATATATTAGGTTACTACCTAAAATAAAATACTAATGTAATAATTAGCAGTTTCTAGGTAGTTTTATCTCTCTTTTGCCGCAATTACGTTCATCGATACTTGTATTTGTTTAATCTTTCATTTATTTGGTTTCCGCTTATCTACAAGGAGAACACTTTTCTTTAAAATACTTCAAATACCCATATAACCTTTTTATACTAAACCATGTTTTTAATTTTCCAATGTAATTCTGTAGTAGGGACGGCCTCTCGCCATTGTTTTGTCCACAAAATAGTTCAAACAGCAGCAACGCATAAAACTCTCTTTGCTTAAACCATTGCTTTTTTATTTCAACGTACAAAAGCCGATATAAACCAGTAGGTTAGAGTTCGTTTTAGAATTTTACAGTGTAAAGCTTTGAAACAGAAAACCTGAAATTCCCAGTGTTGCTGGAATAAAATGATATCAGTGTATATTAATTTATTTACATTGCAATTACCTTAAAATAAGGATTACAAAGGGCAGAATGAGTACCTTTAGGCATTCTCTCCCAGTCAACCCGGATATATATGTTGACTTGGGAACCTCGCGATTATTTTCTTTCACATTTATTTCAATATCTATTAAACTACTGAACCGATGTTGATGCCTACCGAACATCAAAATTGTACTAATATTAACTACATATATTAAAAATTTCATTTTAATTTGAGCACTAGTTCGAGAATTATCGCGTTACATTCATACATACCTATGTAAGTCATATCGAACTTATAATATCATGTAGTGTTTAGAGAATGAATAATATTTGTGCAACATTAGTATCCATTGCATTAGTTTATTGATAAAGAGAAGTTTCAGCTAGTTTCACGAATTAAAGTGAACCAAAAAATTACCAATATTAATTTATTTTACGTCACCTTTACATAGTATAATCCAAAATTGTGCCATGTTACAAAATACACAGTAAAGCCTGAACATACGCACGCCCGCACGCCCACTCGCACGCATGCATGCATGCACTCACACACGCATACACGCACACACGCACGTACTTCTGAGAAATTACTCTATCTTAGATTCAGGTTACTAAAGTACAATGGAATTAAACTTCGAATTAAACATTTGCAATAATAGTTGTAGAAATCTCCATCTAGTTCCTAGGTCAAAGAGTTTAGCTGTTTAGAAAGTGTTTGCTTATTAACAATTACGTAGAGTACATTAAATCCAGTTAAAGCCCCAAAACAAAAGTAAAAACATTGTACCATGTCAGGTGGAATGTGTGGCAAACTGTGGTCCAATGCGAACTTGTTTCAAATAATCGCATAATTGTACTTTAATATATGAATCATCCGATAGTTTATGATACTGGTGGTAATATTGCATTAACAGGATATTTAAAATTTTCCCTTTTAACACAATTTTGTAAACCTCTGATTTCAACCTACTGAAAAAAAATTCGAAATGTCCCTTGATTTTGTTTAGTACCTACGACATTAACTTTTGACAAAACCATTTTCCAAAAGACGTTTAGTTATATCATTGCGACGATACGGTACACTTTACCTTTAGGGCTATATTTGGAATGGTACGTACTGGCAAGTTTGAGCAAGCTCATTTGGTATTACTAAAATCTTCTTCTCTACTGTTTATATAGTAAAGGACTGTTGGGTCTAGGTTAGAAATGTCGGTAGTGTTGGAATAATTCAAATCTTCCTTGTTTCACATTCATGATTCACATAACACTATATAATCAATTATTGTCGAAAGAGAAAGGTTGGCGAGCGAGCAGGTGTTTGTGACTTATGTTTTGGATATGATAAACATATGACCAGGGTAATGAATTTGTACTTAGTATTCTGTGTAAAGTATAATTTATTAATTTAAATACGATTCCTTTTCATTATTTTATTAGCATGTCAAGTAAAAAATTGATCAATCGCCTCGTGCACCCACAAATTAGTCAAATTGCCCATCTTATGTTAACACGGGGTCGCGGAGTAGCAGCAAAACCTACGGCGTCAGAATGTCGTCATCGTCCACCAGTTTACTAAGACTTGAATATCGTATTTTTAAGGAGAAGAAACTAATAG
>DWHK01000649.1:0-13141 GCA_018247855.1 Graphium androcles
CATAACATCCAAAGAGTTGAGTGTGCGTTGTCAGCCTGGGAATTTAGATAGAATAGGTTTGTCAGGTACGATGGATCAAAAATATATTAAGAATTTAAAGGGGAAAGAACTGGGAAAAGAAGAGGGTAGGAATAGCTATCCGGCAAAATGTCATTATACTTTATTTAATGCTGAGTTTTGTGAATGGCAGTGGTACTTTTCCGAGTGAGCTATTTGAAAAATGTTATGCTGCCTGCAAGAATCAAGACATCATGTAGCATATAAAAAAGTAAATATATCTATCAGGAATCTCTCTTGGTTATATCTAAATCCATTATATTTGTTAAGCATATATTCCGGCCTAACGGTATTTTTCACTTTTGAAATTTTTTACATTAGCTTGTGCCTGCGGTTTTACTCGCAATTTTAAGAGATTTAGTTTTGAACAGTCTAATTGATATTCGTACGGTACCTATACATACAATTTTTTTTTTAATTTTTGCCTGCTTCTAAGGTTAGGTTTAAAATTAGACCTACACTAGTACTAATGTCAAACCGCATTTAATTACACGCAGTAGTTTTTGTGTGATACAAACATAAACAGACAGACGGGCAGGCAAAAATTCTAAAAAAGAAAGTATTGCCTTCTAATGTCGTAATAAAGAGGGCTTAATTTGATTTTTAATAAATTCCAGATACAGAAGTCTATAAGTTATGATTTTATTACATGTATAAATTAAGAATGTAAATAGATTATTCAGCAAATTATGTATATGTAATGAAATTTTATTATCTTTATAATGAAACTCATTTTACAGCTCAACTTGGTGGAGAGTTCAACATGTTTTTTGGCTGCAGCGTACTTTCAATTTTTGAACTAGTCTTGATTGTATACCACGCTTTTCGAGCCAGGATGTAATTTTATAGAAAATGACAAGGATATAATTATCTTTTAGAAGCTTGCTGCACACTGCACACTATTTGTTCCATTGGGGTGGTAAATTGTGATTATGTCTATCTCTGATTACTAAGTGCATGTAATAGTTGTAAAAGAGGACCCTAGCAATTGTTACTGTTGCATTTATAACGCATTTTACTAAGCCAAGCTTGAGACTTTCGAGTTTCGATTCCCGGATATATAACAGGTTATAAATGATACCATAAATAATTTTATAATATGAACCCATAGGATACCATACCATACCATTTGTCAAATTTCTATTAATAAAAACAATCAGTTAATTATGAAATTGTTTTCATGGGGTTTAATTTTTTATCTCGAATATCTTATAATAATAATTTATACATATTTTTTCACAATTAAATTATAGTATTCGTAGAGCGCTTAATGATTTGGAAACACAAATGTACCTGCTTTATCCATATCGATTGCATGTATTAGGGGGTAATATAAAATAATAAAAATATTAAAGTTATCATAGAGTAGATCTTATTTGATATGTCAATTTATTTGATGACTACTATTATTTAATTTTGATATTTCCTAAAAATAGGACATGACATATCCTATTCCACCAATCTCCAAAAATATTACTATAAGCCTTCGATCACCTGAATCAGTGGCAAAACGTAAAATAAATAATAAATGAAAAGTATAAAATACGCATAAAGTTTAAATATCTTTATTTTATAAAAAAAACAGAGACGCACACCATCCGCCACCAATTAGAGGGTGATCAATTACTGGGTGATCGCAACCAAATTGTGAATTCATAGTTTCTCTATAATTTATTAGTGTAAAACGTTAAAATATCTTTTTAAAAATTGTTGTATTCGTTGCCACACTATTACATTTATCAAACTGATAAATCAATCAGTCAGTCAGTCAAAAAACAATATTGTCCGAACTCCAACAAAGGTGAATATTGTTGCATACTTGTTAGCTCATTTAAGAATTAATAAAACACGAAAAAGATAACAATTTTGTTGCGGAAATAAAATACTGTGTAGTATTTATAAATGGCTTATTGCTTATGTTTATATGAAATAAATTTAAAAGAATTATTTCCCTCTAGTTATATTTCATAGTAATTTTTGGGTAGGTTTATGTTTACGGGAGTTGAAAATGTGAGCAAATATATATTAAAGAGTCAACTATGCTGGTTAATTTCACTTTATACATGTTTGTTTAACCTCGACTCTCTCTTCATATTGTAACTTGTAGGTTTTGTAAGAAATTAAGTTTAAATATACAACATGTATTATTAATTTAAAATTAATGTGTTTGGCATTACAAGTATTTTATTAAATTATTACGGTTTTTATTAAAGGAATATAATTATTATACAATATTGTAATCAAACAATAATTGTAATTTCATTGTAGTGAGTAATTTGTATTTTGAACACATTACTAATATAAGTCAAATAATACCCAGGTAGCACTAAAAGTTTTTAGAACTGGCCAGTTAGAAACATTTCCGATGAAAATAATGTGATACATTGCATAAATTTATTTTTCTGAATTAGTGGCAATTTCCAAAAATCTGGTCTCATTACAAAATTATTTTATCCGAGGAAATTTCAGTCCATGACTTTCATTATGGTCTTAATCAGGAACAAAGCTAACGATTGCTATTTAATAATGAAGCTTCATCTCGTACTGTTTATAACTGATTTAATGAGTTTAAGCATGCATGGCTCTTAGGGTTGCCGTAAAGCCATTCCTACCCTCTTCTTTTCTCATTCCTTTTCCCTCCGAATCCTTAATGCAATCATATCCTACCCTATAACCTGTTTTATCCAATTTCCAAGGCTGGCAACGCACACGGAACTCTTCGGATGTTATGTGTGTCCATGGGCGACGGGTACACTTAACATCAGGTGAACCACCTGCTCGCTTGCCAATTTTTTGTATAAAAAAATATAATGAACAATTTACTAACACTTTTTTTAAAAAATAACAAACAACAAAACAAATTTAACAAAATCGAGGAGTCCTTTGTTTTCCCTTTATAGTCCTTCTGACCGAATTATTGCCCTAATTGCCCTAACCCAACTGAGAAACAGTAACACAAAGCTATTGTCCCTCCGCGGGATTCGAACCCACGACCTCCGGTTTTTAAAGCACGGCCCTATACCACTAGGCCTCGGAGGCAGTTACGCCATGATATATTAATAGATCATAAATGTATGTATATGTAGAGTGGTAGGTGCCAAGCGTCTACTCAACATACAGCAAACATTGTCAAAGATCGGGCATGAACAGAACGCTCGTCCGTTTTAAAAAGCATCAACGCAGCAAACGTAGCCGTCATAAAAGACACAGGTGCTGTAAACACGGCTTTGATTGGCACTAAACGAAACTGCAATGACAAAATATGGGTTCGCTGTGATTGCCATAAACACAGCTTATGGCTGTCCTCTGATGTGAATTGACGGAATTTCCACAAAAGAGAATGTATGTTTTATATCAAGTGTACAAGCTACGCTGTACATTGATCTCAATATATAGTGATATATGGCAGAGGATATTAAATTACCAATAAAGAAGAACCATCAAAAATTTGTCACCTTCGAAAAACTCTTGACATTCATATACACTTAACGATAGTCCGTCAGTGCCGTTGGTCCGTCATAGTGCTTATCTGACCGCTAATCTATGGGGCTAGTGTTGCGGTGGCACTAATTGGCAGGCACTTAGCAGGCACTGTGTGGCGGTATATTTAATATGAGCTTCAGATGTTATCGCCTCTATTAAATATGACATCGGCTCTTCTATATATTCTTGTCTATATATCTATTGTTCCTTGTGATTTCACTTGCTTTATTATCTGCTTGGCCTCTTAGGGTTGAAGCGTGATGCTAAAGAACCCGAAGTAGGAATAGTTGAAGTTGTCTATCGTACACATTTTTTTCCAACTGAAACACTCAGATATTAGTGAGTTTAAATAAACAAACAAAACTCACCAACTTTACTTTTATCACGGTTGAAAATAAAAATTTTCTGTCCTCTAAAAAAACAGTTTATTTCGAATTAGTCCCACTGCTGGGTAAAGGCCTCCGCTAGACAGGTGGTACAGGGCATAGTCAGTGCGGATTGGTAAACTTCACATATTATATATACAGGTTCCCTCACGATGATTTCCTTCACCGACGAGCACGTGGTAAATCAACACTTGAAATTGCAATTAAGAAAATGACAATTTCATTGGTATCGGCACCGGAGTTTGAACTCAGCTTTGCCTCGAGTAAACAGAATTAAAGGCGAGCGCCCGTAAACTGAGCTACCACGGCTTTTCTGTCCTCTAAGATCTTGAAAAATACTGAACGTATTGGTATGACCAACTAAGAAACTATGACTATTCAATGTTGAATCAATTGAAATTGGTTTTAGGTTTAATTAGAAAAAATAAAATGTATTTAATACCGAAATAAAATTTAAATGAATTAAATATTATCAGAATTTGATACACTTTTTCTATACTCAACGAAGCGTGCGGGAGAGAGAGAGGAGTGCTTAGATAAGGGAAAATATATGTGAACAATAATATTCTGGTATGTGAGGATCGAGAACATTGAAGTTGTTCGGAAAATTATTCTTTTATTACAGCAATAAAATGCCAATTACTGGTTTCTTACAACTTTATGTTTTATACGAACAACCGTTTGGTAGGTGTTAGGAACAGGTCATTTTATTTATTTTTAAGTTGGTAGGGCATACCATCCTTCATACAGCTTTTGCTGCACTTCTACGGCCGCGCTCGTCCGGGGAGGTACCATCGCCCTTCACAGTGCCATCATAACATAAAGTATGCACAGCTCTTAGCTGGATGGCCATTCCTACTCGTTTCTTTTCCCACTCCTTTTCCTACCAAAACCTTAATATAATCCTAACCTATCCTACTCTTTAACCTATTTTATCCAATTTCTAAGGCTGGTAACGCACAAACAATTCTTCGGATGTTGTGTGAGTTCATGGGCGACAGGACCACTTAACACCAGGTGAACCGTCTGTTCGCTTGCCAATCTTTCCTTTAAAAAAAAAAAACAAAAATTGACACGTAAGCGTGAAGAATATATAATATAGGTACACATAACGTTAAACAATAAATTAAATATAAAATAGAAAAATTTTCGTCTTACGCTTGTAAAGTAAGACAAATCTTAAACGCATATCCAACGCTCAAGAACAAGCAAAGCAAATGCCACCATAAACGTTGCGTTGGAACTTAAACAGGCGTTCAAAGTATTCAGAGTTCAACATTAACGGACCGATGTAACTGACAAATTTAAAAGGCACCATCAACGCTTGAAAGGCCGCGGAATGTCTAAGTCCATGCTGCGGAGGCATTCCACTTTAAATCGACACGCAAGATGCACCTTAACTGAATGTAATACGGCACATATTCTAGTGTTTAGTTTCATGTAAGGATTACCACTATGAGTGTCATTCTGAAATCAACGAAGCAAAATGAACTTTAAAGCTATGTAATACGGTGTATATTTGAGTGTTCTCCAAGATTTAAGGGGGAGTACCACTGTGAGCTATAAAAATGTATGGATTACGCGTCGGATGTGATGGCCTGTCACGTTATCGGTTATGGCGGGCGTTATGGGACACAAACTTTTTAATTATGATTGCTTCGAGGCATTGGTCGGTGAAATGCGTGCCAGGAGGATGCCGTATCATACATACATACGTACATCATCTAAGGGTATGCGTGAAATTCGGAATGGAAACCGTTAATGTACGTGACCTTTTTAACTTTGACAAATCCGAAATTGCAGTGACATATGAAATAAAATTATGATACAGATGATGGTATGGTACCGAGAAGACTGAACATCAATCGAACATCTATTTTAATAATAATATACTGTACGGGTAACCTACCCGTACAGTATAAGGGTAGTAACCAATAGTTAAATTTTCACCCCGTACTTTTGATTCCTAATGGCCTCTAGTTCGTACTGCATCTATTAATGAGAAAACTACGATATGCAAGCGCCAAGATTTTTGCCGAATCCCTTTCACCCGTTTTTTGTTTCAGGTGGCCGATCCCATTATTTCTGACAATTATCAAGTAAGTGTAATGCTTCTATATCGATTAGTGACATTTGACTTTGCTTTCGATATACGCTACAATTGGCCCGAATATAAATGACATTTTATATAGACAATACTAACAAGCAAGTTCCATCTTATGGCAAATGATGACGTGGGTGACGTTGAATGTGCAACATCCGGAGATGTAGATGCATTGACAGTTTTCGACAGAAGGGGCTATTAGGTAGAAAAGAATGGAAACATTTTCAGGATAGGAAACAGAAATTAGTGGGGAAAACAAGAGTGAGTATAGCAACCTCAAAAACGAAGCATACTTTATTTTGCGTTAGAATTATAATCGTTGTTGGGATTAGTCACAGGCCATTAATAAATCAAGAAATCAATGTATAAGTTTGGATTTGCGACCACATATATAGTGTTTGTGACGATCCTTAATGTCAGTCGCCCGTCATTCGGTGACATCATCATTTTATTGTATATCGGAACTTTGTATTTATTAGTCATCTATAATTCTAAGATTATCCCCAAGTTCTAAAATTCGCGAAAGACCAAAACTTCATTCTTTGACAGATATACTTGACTCGCAACATGATGGCTGAATTACAGAAAAACGATAAGGGATAATAAAAGAAGAAAGGCTTCCGCAAAAGAATAAAGTAAAGAAGTATCCGAAACTATTAAAGTACCTTAATCTTAAACCTACTTAACTACACTAACGGAACCGAGCCAACGCCTTTAAGTTAACTCTACCGACGCCTACGTTTTACATGCTTGACTGCTAAATTGAAACAGTCAAGAGATACGTTTGTTCAATGAAACGCAAACAAAGTAACGTATGAGGTAATGATCAAACAGATGATCAAACAAGATAACTCAGAAGCAAACGAAGGTCGCGATATGAGTAATAAACGTAAAATCATCACGGAACTCATAACTTGAGATGATGCGATAATTTTATGTCATATTTTTTTCTTGTCATGAATTAAAATTATTACGTCACTATAAACCCTCCAAAATGATAACCCCGATGATGAGGGGGCTGAATGATGATGGGTATATCAAAATATATTGTTATTATTATATGGAAAGGATGACAAACGAGCTGACGGTTCACCTGATTTTAAGCGATCCCGTCGTCCATGAACACACAGCATCCAGAGAGTCGCGTGTTCATTGTCAGCCTTGGAAACTGGATAGAACAGGTTTATTGGGTAGGTTGTGACGGGAACATATTAAGGATTTGGAGGGGGAGTAAGTGAGAAATGAAGATGGTAGGAATGGCCATCCGGCAACTCAAAAAGTCATGCAGACTTTATTTTATGCACACTATGTGTAAGTTCTTCGGGTGAGGGCTACTTTTTTAAATTCCGATTAATAGGTACTTACTTTTACTATATTAGTATAGATTACGCCAAAATGATACCATTATTGATGATGATTATTAATATGTTTTTATTAAACATAATAATAAATGTAGATGCACTTTAATATATAGATAAATGAAAGTTAAGCGAACAGAATAATGGGAGAAATTGGAATATGTAAAAGTATGCCGTGCATTATAAAATTTATGAATTTACGACCTAGCCAACTGAACCAGTCTCATACCATAACCAGAATTCATAGTCGTAATAATTGGGAATAATAATAAAGGAAGATTACCTCTTAAATTCAGTTGATTTAGTAGTGTTTTTACTAAATTTACCCCTAATAACACTAATTCATATATATCCTTACTAATATTTTTTTCTTTAAAAAACGCTGCCCTTATTATAAGCTCTTTTGATGGGGAAAGGATTGGGAAAAGACAAGGGTAGGAATGGCCATCCGGCATCCTCAAGAGCCATGCTTACTTTATTTTATGTTGGCTCTGTGAAGGGTGGCGGTACCTCCCCGGGCGAGCGTGGCCGTAGAAGTCCAGCAAAAGCTGTATGAAGGATGTTATGCTCAACTACCTCGAGAAACCTTCTTACTTTCCCTGACCCCTTTTCGTTGTTTGGTATTCTAATCATGATTAGCAATTTATTGTAGACCTAAACAAATGGACGACCTAGTCTGAAATTATTTCCTATCCTTTGGGAATTATACTTTTTTCTGGATATAAGGTATATTATAATAATGGACGCTTGACCGTACTTCATCTGATCAGCCGACTGCGTAGAAGATATAGAGCACAAGAATACGTACGATGGGACGGATATCCGACACGACCGGAGACCGACTTTTTACGAGCCAATCCGACGCATGTATTATCTCAATTTTTAGGCAATTAGGCGATCAGATCGCATTGCCTTAACGTAACTAAGAAACAATAACACAAGGTTTGACCCCCGCGGTATTCGAACAAAAAGTGATTCGATCGAAAAGTGGTATAGGTCATTGCGGTTTGTAAAGCAATGACCTATACCACTAGGCTACGGAGGTAGTCAAGTTAGTAACACATAATATCTTACTTAATACCAGATGAGGCAATTTTTCTTCAACAATAACTAAGAAACATTAAAATTATGAGAATAGACCAGAATGACTTTTCACAGATAATGAATGGTCTAACAGGTGAGAAGTTACCCAACAACATTGCCCTCGGGCAGTTTTACGAGGGACCAGCTAAGCGTGGGTCGTAATTGTTATGGACAAGACAATGCCCTCACCCGGCGCGCCTCGCCTTTGACTAGCCATTAGCAATTATTGGGTGGCCATTTGACTTCGAGTTCGAGTTGTCGCTCAAGAAAACATGATTACGAAAGTTGTCTTGAATATTGTTATACTACGCATATCTGTAGATATTGCAAGACAAAGTTTGGCTAATACTAGCTACGCCGCAAGGCTTCTCTCCCATGGGGATTTCGGGAATAAGAATATCATATATGTTAATCCAGGTCGCATTCTATCCGTCCCCTCCGACCGGGTTCTCGCCTTGTCGTAGCGGAGGGGCTTAGTAGTCGTGGGTAGGTGCAATCCACGGGAAGCTAAGAGGAACCCATGGCCGGCCGGTGAGGTACGACAGGCCGAGAGACTGGACCGGCTAGACTGGGCCGGGTCAGGTAAGCTTCGAACTTTCGGCCTCTGTTCTCTGCAACCAAGGGGGAGTCGCGGGGAAGAGGAGTGTCGGTAGATCGTAGGCCACCCTCCGCGACTGGGCGGGGCCGCACCGCTTATGAATGCGGCGTGGTGGGGCCGCAGCAAGTGGATTACTACTTTCTGCGGCCGAATCTGTGTGAGCGGCGGAGCCCTGCACCACATTCGCCGCAGAAGTTTTGAGGCTTGTTGCTTGACGCATCCTTTTTTTGTCATCCTGGGTTTGTCGCCTTTAAAAGAGAGGCCGTGGAAGAAGGCCCATCCAATGTTCCGGCGTGCCTTGTCTGGAGGGAGAAGGGCGTTGTCCCCGGGGAGGGGCTGCTTAGGCGGCCAGCGTTGATGGGGTCGCGGAAGTGTACGAAAGCGTTCCTGTGGCCCTGCCGACATGCCGAGATGGAACACCGTGGAGATTTTAGTCGGTGAGAGTCCGACATAACCCGTACTTGCCCCCGCGAGAAGAGGAATAAAAAGAATCCTTCGAGTTCAATTTATACCTTTGGGTTGCAGAGGTCACATGCCAGTCACTCTGTGTAAAAACTGATATTCAGGTGAAACTTGGTTGAATTAGAAGTCGACCCCAAGTAACTTGAGAATATGGCTAGGAGGAAGAAGAAGTTAATCTATATAAATAAATAAAATTAGAATGTCTGTTTGTAGTATAACCGCTTTTTACTACATGCATATGAATGTATATACGGTACATATACCAAAATAACATTTTTTACAATTTTTGTCTGTCTGTCTGTTTGTGTCGGCTTATCTCTGGAACGGCTGGATCGATTTTAACGGGATTTTTACTTTACTACTTTCACTGGCAGATAGCGGAGGAGATGAGTAAAATAGGATACTTTTATTTTTGAAAAAGAATTTGGCATCCAAACCTAAAAGCAATATTATGCGGGTAAAACCGCAGGCAATAGCTAGTACAAAATAAATATAAGGTAATACAAAACAAATTTATATTAATACAAGCTATGGTAATTAAAGGAACCTGGAATTGACAGCTTCTATGAGCCCAAGCACGTTCCGAAATGCCCTGCACGCAACACTAGAGCAGCGAACTCGCACGGAAATAGTGCAGAGTGATTTAGCAATAACGACGCTTCATTGCAGGGCGCTAGCCATTTTTCATCGATAACGATGGCTAATCTTTTCAACCAATTGCGCAGGAGACATAATATATGCCAAAGTGCATGCGACGTAGGTGCACTTTTATGTGCCTTTTCTTGGGACGGATATCCGACACGATCGAAGAAAGATCAGGCGCAGATAATAAGTCGGTTATTACTAACCCATCCCACCCATGAATCATCTTCATGTTCAGGTAATCCATTGATCAGCCTGTATTGCCCTAATCTAATTTAGAACATCACAGAATCATTGTAGATACGAAGTTATAACCTCCGTAATCAAAGGGCCCACACCACTAAGCCACAGGGACAGTAATAAAAAGTGGAAATCAGATATCAGGGTTGCTGCCAGCTTTTAAAAACAAAGCTCATTATCTTCCTTAGTGTCTATGTCTACCAAAGATTGATATTTCTAGAAAATACTAACGTTTTTATAGTTCATTTTGTGTTTAGGTCATTAATTTAATTTTACTGCAAAAACGACTATAACTGTCATGGCGCGTTAAAATGACGTCATTAAGTAGAAAACTCGTAGCATGACCAATGAAATATTTTAAACGCAACACACAAGACAATAGCGGAGTTCAGGACTACAGGCTCGAAAATAATATCAGACGCCATTAAAAATTTGGATGCAATATTTAAAAGAAATTAAAAAAAGGACTGAAAATCATATAAGTATGATCTGACTGAAAATCATAAAAGTCCTATGAGATATTCTATTAATTTTGGACTACAAACCATGACCACTGCTAGCAACAGGTTAATTCTAGCCATGACTGTGTCCAAAGTTATAATCCCCTGAACTGCTATAATGATTGATTTTATAATACTTCTCAATGAAACAAAAACACTGATTAAAAAGCCATATTATTCAGTTATTACTATATTTGATAGAGGCTTTATGTAATAAGAGAATATTAATAAAAAAATTTAAAAAATGGATCAGTAATAATTCAACAATTGTTCACAAAAAGCCACTAACAAAAAAATTGTTCTCAAGCCCGATCTCTCACTGGCCACTTCTCATAGGGCTATTAAAGAGTAAAGAAACGGAGAGTGCTCCTGTCCACCATATCTTCAACGCAGTTGATTGGCCACTGTGGTGGAAATTCAACCAGAGGGACATTAGCCACTTGGTGAGCAAAGAGTAATTAGTGCACTCGTCTCACCTTGTTGACCTTGAGCGTGTGCGGATGCGGCTCGGCGAGCAGGGCGCGCAGCTCGCGCAGCAGGCGGCGGAGGCGCGCGGGGAAGCGCGGGTCGCGCAGGTCGCCCTCGCAGGTCACCACCACGCCGCACGACCCGCCCCCGCCTCCCCCCGCCGGGCCTAGCCCATCGCTGTCCGCTGCCATGCTGCACAAACCGACAAACAGTTGAAGACGATATAAAAAGATTTTGTAAATAATAAAAAAGACTATGTAAATAATCCCTAAAGACCATACAAATTATAATGTAAATAAACCTGGCGGACCTGCCTGATCATTGGCAACCAATAACATCGTCATCTACTGGATTTAATTGTGAATCAATATCGTTTGGGGCCCTACCCAAAAACACAAACAAAATTTCATTAAAACTGAGCCAGCTTTCAGTGAGCAGTTTCAGTAGTTGTAACATACACAAATACAAAAGAATTATGTATATAAAAATAGGCATATTCCTAAATGCTCATGTCATGCTAGTAACATGCAGTCATAATGCTCCAATTTGCTATCAGTGTTACTGTAAGATCCCACTAATGAAACATTTACTTAAACAAATGTTAAATTTTCTGTATATTGTCAATAAATCAAACTGGTTTTGCATTGTTGTGTCATGATTTATTTGTCATGGAAAAATACAAAAATTGTAACATGTTTTTCTATATGAATTTTTCTTCAGTGCAAACCCATGGTTACAAATTCAAGCAGCTGCAGCACTGTTCAGCGTCGGCGCCGACTTTACGCGAGAACCTGAATTTTAATGAGTTTTGTTAATATTCTAATGGGTTATATTTTTATGAATATGATTAATTAAAGCTTATATAAATGACTCAAGTTTTAATGAGATTAAACAAATTTTTAAATTTCACTAAAATAGGCAGCTGTGCTGCCTTAAAGCACTATTATTGCTGCACTTTGTAGTGCATTGCATACTTTTTTGAATGATTTTGTAGTTGTACTGCTGCATGCAAGGGCATTTTGTAATGTGCCCATACAATTTTTTTTTCTATAACTTCTGTACTGTATCATACAGTTTAGGTGCACTATCACTTTCTTCACAAAAAAGTAGCAATAGTCTGTTTATTGCTATATCTCCAGGGTGATATGAAAAAGCGCCACCTACATCTGTAGCACTACAGAGTGTTTTAACAATAATAATGCTACAGGGCAGTGTGGAGTTTTCACTCAAAAAATTCAAATGATAAACAGTGCTACAGCTGTTTGAAGATATTGCAGCGCTCATGACTAAAACTATAACCTGGTACAATGTGAAAGAGAGATAATCATAGAAAACCATATCATCATATGACACTGCTATATCAGATTATCTACACTAGACTAAGAGGAAAACACTTAAAATGGTGTTACACACCAAGATAGCATATTAACTATTATTAATAAATCATTATAACACTGGTAGCTATGCTGTACACCAAGAAAATCAAAATTTTACTATTCATGTTTGTCATATTAATAATATTAAAACTCTACTCTTATTATGAATGTTGTATTTATTTAAAAGAATTTTTGGAAAATAAATATACATCCAAAACCTATAAAAGATAAGGATCTGTTATCTATATGAATATTAAACAACATATTATAAAATCTGTTAAATTAGTTATTTTTTTTTAAACAATGTTAACAATGCATTAAAGACATAATTGACTAAAATCTGCAAATTTATTTCTTTTTTTGGATAGTGACAAACATGGTAAT
>DWHK01000650.1:0-13138 GCA_018247855.1 Graphium androcles
CGCCTCAACCCAGCTAATACCGTATCACCCGCTAATTTTACTGTCGCTAGCTGTGAGTGTCACAGTTGGACTAATGCTTGTTGGACCGTGTACGTTCGACTTCGATATTTTTCGAATTGAGAACGAACCTGCATCCGGTCGACTTTATAGTTGTATTTGCATGAGTTACTCTGTGTGACTATTATGTGAATTGGCACTTTGTTATGTTTATTTGTGTAATTTTAATCAAAATTTTTAAGACACAGAGCAGCTAGTACATTTAGTTAATATAAATTATTTTTGCCCTTGAACTCATATTAAAATTAAAGTTTGTCAATTTTGACAATTATTTTAGTTTATTTACATTTTGTTAAATTGAGTCAGCCTGTGTTTTTGGATTCTAGGTTTATTACTTAACTTTATTGATAAACTAATTGAAAATATCGCAAATTTTATCTGCAAAGATAAAACTACAGTAATACGTGAGTGTTTCTTAAAGCAATGGTGCCATCGACTAATCTCGATCCGAAACCATATTTAGCACGTAATCCAAACACGTTGAAAAAGACGTGCGGCTGATTTTTTTTGCATGATTTTTTCTATAATAGTCCAATTTTTGCAATTAGCCCGCGTATACAACATTAAATTCATAAACAAGACCACCAGGCGCATCGTTTCAAAGGTTCAACATTACACATTTGATTTGGTCTCCCAGTCAACTTTGCGCCAGGTGAATCAATCGCCCCCATTCCCGTTGTTACATCTTTTGATGATTGTTCCTCGGATAAATAAATAACATTGCATTCCATTATAACAGTCATATGTCTTGTGATCAATTAAAAACAATGTTATGACCAATATACAATTATTATAATGAGAAAATTTTCGAAATTATGTAATTATTGGTGTTACTATCGCAGTGAAATACGGGGAGGGGCCTTCAACTTCGGAGTCACGTAACTGCTTGAAAGAATCACCAGCTACGGATAGCGCTAGCGACAGTCACTTGTTGTTGCCGCGACCGGACACCAGTAACTTCCTGAGTCCCGATTCAGTCCATCATCGTAGAGGTATGTACATTTTATTTACCTTTATCCTATTTTCATAAAATGTTGAATGAAAGTTAGGTAGGAGGGGAGATTAGTTCGTATTAAGAATTGGGAAAAGAAGATAGTGTAAGGAATATAATTTTAAATAAATTAGGATTTTAAATTTTAAAACTATTTTAGCCAGTTATATTAAATAAGTATCAATACATTACAAAATATATAGTAACCGAGCCGTGTGTGTACATTAAAGACGTTTGTAAAAAAAAACAATTTACTCACCTTGTACTTATATTACCAATGGCAAAAAACCGTTTTTAAAATGAATTCTGTTTTTCTGTGTAGATCCCTTAACTAATTTTAATGCGGCTGACTGACTACACTGATCCAATCTGTCAAACTTTCGACCTTAATATTTTACGTATATAATTCACTTACTATAATTATTTACAACTAAAATATTTTTTCTCCAAAAACATTGTAGCAGTTTAACGTACTCTACTCGTTAATGTATAAAGTAGCTGATATACCTATAATAAGGTGACAGCAAGAGCGATATTTCTTTGAATTGGAACCTTCGAAAAAATTACAATGCAACAAGTGTTTTATGTTACACCCCGTAAGCTTCATTAAACAGTATTTCTCTTTAAAGCACTATCTACTCTGCGTCAAAAGTATAGAGTATTAAACGCTGTTGTTTAGCTAGTCTCGACCAGTTTGTGATGTTTAGGCCACTTCTACTTGATTATAATTTACCTCTTCTGTATAATTATTCTATAAATAATATTCACTTACAAATGATGGCTCTGACCTACCAAATTGACATAAAGGGCTACCCCTGAAGGACATTACAATCTAAGTCATCTGCTGGTTAGTGTAGTTTCAAGCTATGAATCTATCAATGCTGTATATCGCGGCACAGTTTGTGGTGCGTTTTATATTAGCCCGCAGCGTCCAATCATCGCGAAGACCAAGTATGCTGATCTCCATTTCATATCGTTGACCATATTGATAGTTCAAATTTAATTAGTTCACTTTATATCAGCGAAACTGCAATTTTCAAGAGGCGTTCAAAGCTAGCTGTAAATCACCCAAAGAATCAACCATCCAATCAATCATCCGCTATGTACTGCGGCGTAGCACGTGGTGCCCTTTGCGAAAAGCCAAACCAGTAAGATGATCTATATTTCATATCGTTGACCATATAAGTAACAGTTCAACTTAAATTGGATATTTCTATATAGCGGAGACAATGCATAATTTACTTTATTTTGTTCTTATTATATATTTATATATGATATACTATATTTTTATAAAATATAACACTTTAACTTATCTCAATTTTAAGTTTCCGACCACATTGATCCATCACCGAAGCCATGTATAATAAATCAATCATGTGAGATTTAAAGTAAGCCGTGAATTATTTAATACTGTATGGGACAGCGGAGAAAATTGAGTTTCATCATTCATTCATTCAGCATACAGTCTTTAATAGGATTACCATCGTCCGTCGCGATAGTAAAATAATTTCTCTAATATAGATATGGATGCAGGAAGCCGCAGGCCGTCGATCCTGCCAGTTCCTGACATGGTGACCTCCAGCCTGAACATCGCGTCTGACAATCAGGATGAGGAGGCTGAAGTGGATGAGAGTGAGGATGAACTGGATGACGATGTACCCTGGCGCTCGCCCTCCGAGAAGATCGCGTAAGAACGGAAACTCATTAGAAACGGCAGCCTCACGTGCCACGCATTCAATTTATTCACATCACCATTTGAATTTCTATCGTTCTATGCAAACCTGCAACTATTACAATGATTCTTAAAACAATACGCTAAATTATTTTGTTGAAAAAAGGTTTATTTCATTTTATAATTAGTGTTAGATTAAATTTTCTATTACTGTGATTGTAATAATTCTTTATTTAATTTGATTGTTTTATTATTTTGTATTATTTATATCCTTATATAGTTACCTATTTTACACTAAGTGATAAATGTTTAGTTTAATATCTTGTACACGAAATTAGCTTTTTTCTTTTTCGTTGTTTTAGCCTGTACATTCATAAATAACCGTCCTGATCGGATGCATGCTATGAAAAACATACGTACGTCATATTTTATCTTATTTTAACCCAATTAAAGAGAAAATAATTATTTTGACACAAAATTACAAAAAACCGACTTCAAACTCTGAAAAAGTGTATTTCGTGACATATTTTTTCGGTTTTTTTTTCTAAAATAACAAACCACTTAACTGATTTTTATGAACATTTTATGGGACCTCCCTTATATCTTATTTTTAACAAAAAAAGGATTTTTAAAATCGGTTCACAAATGAAAGAGAAATCTATGAACAGACATAAAAAAAACATACCCGTCGAACATATAACCTCTTCCTTTTTTGAAGTCAGTTTAAAAGTAATTATAAAGAGAAAAGGAATAGTGTCAGGAAAAGGTCCTAAGCTTCCGTTTTCCAAACATATATAATATAAATGTTTGCTTATTTTCTCTTTAATCACAAAACACGTTTTGCTTGCACATGTTTTTAAGATGCCTGTAGCTTTTCTCACAATAGCTAGATCCTAATCCACATAATTGATGGACTTGATATAATATAGGCAGCTTAAATAAGCATTTTTGTATTATTTATGTACATAGTATGTATGACCAACAAGGAATAAAGCATACACATATTAGATTTCTTTAAAAAAGTTTTTCTTTTCATAAATTATATCAAGTCTTAAAAAAGCTTACGCATTTAATATGATATACGAGTAGCTTCGTGCAAAACAAATTCAAATAACAGTAATAATCACGTGTCTATCAAAAATTTTACACTTTGTGTAAAATGTGGATTCGATTAGAATTAGTGTGCACTGTACATGTAATGCAGAATGTACAGAGAGTGCGTATGCGACTGTGTGCATTGTGTGTCGTACACCCTCGAGCGTATGTCCCAACCGGGCGCGCCGTTCCTCACCCGCAGCGATGACGTCAGCAGCAGCCTCACCTCCATGGCGGGCAGCGACGTGCGCAGCGCCTGGCGTAACGACTTTTCGAGGTGAGGGCCATTGATGACAAACGCCCTGTAGGCGTGTTCCCCCTTGAAGCAGGATCTTCATTAGCGACAATGTTTTTTCTTAACGTATGCTTAAAGACCCTATTACTGAAATGGAAAACATAATCAATAAAGGTAACCTCAACGCCAAGGATACATTAACAAGATTCTAATTATATGATGTCAATAATCACATATCTGGCGGTGAGTTTGCTAACCGCAATGTTGTTACAGCTCTTTGGTCTAATATAACATTAATATCTATAATTAAGAGTAAGATTATTGGTGACTTCTAATAAACTCTTCTAAGAATTCGATGAAAAAACAAACATTTTGAATCTATGGATATTGTGCTTATAACCACTATGACAATGCAACGTATAATACATAACAATTACCCTGAACGATTTAAAATTAAATAAAATAAAACGTGTTATATATTCATGATCAGTTCGTCTATTTTTTTTCAGTACATTGTAATTACAATCGGAAATCGCTAAAGAGTACTTGACATTAAAGTACAAATACAAAAAAACTTCCTTTGTATGCAAATTCAAAACTTTTTGTAAATTTTCTTAGATTCGTATAAAAGCTAAACTTTATATACATTGTCTATTATTTTAGTCTTATCGAGTAAAGGTAAAGGTAATGTAAAAGCAGACCCCGTAGGTCCCTTTTGCACATGACCCTTAAGATAGTCAAGCATGAAATGTCCCGGATTCTATGTTGAATGTTAGATTATCTAGCACAGATTGTTCATTTATCCCTTTATGTCTGTATTGAATGTAACCCTAATAATAGATGAATGGTATAGGATATTATGTCAGTATCAAGTGGACTTATTCCACCTAGATATCTTAATTGTAAGTATTTGATCGGTGAGCAGTTTTTTTGTTTTATTTTCTATACAAAACTAATTTTTGTTGTTAATATTTTTTTAAATATAGCTTTGCTTTCGCAATGTTTTAAATTTATTTCAATTATACTGTAAAATTGATTGAGATGCTTATTTAATATATTCAATAATTTCGCAGAATTGTAAAGGGATTCCCTCCGGTGTCACCCTTTATTGGCGTAAGTCCCACCTTATGCTATCTCCTGAAAGAGAAGAAACCATTATGCTGTCTTCAATTGGCACAGGTGTGCGAACATTGCGCATATCGTAACGCCAAAGAATACCAGTGGCAAAATAAGACGATCATTTTGGCGGCTGATTACGCTTCTAATGGAATCTACAACTTTATAATTCCGCTGCGAGCACATTTCAGGTCTAAGACTTCGTTGAATCCAATAATACTGTTGTTGGAACGTCGTCCCGATATTGCCTTTTTGGATGCTATTTCTTACTTTCCTCTGGTATATTGGATGCTTGGCACCATTGATTGGTGAGTAACAATAATAAGAGGACAAATCAAGGTTACAGTGTACATTGGACAGTAGCGTTATATTTTTTTTCTTTCAGCTTGGATGATCTCCTGCGAGCTGGAATAACTCTAGCTGAGAACGTCGTGGTTGTTAACAAAGAGTTGTCAAATTCCGCTGAAGAAGACAGTCTTGCTGATTGCAACACAATCGTAGCTGTTCAAACCATGTTCAAGTAAAATATATTTCCTAAATCTATTTGCGGATGCGAGGTTCTTTGTACATGCTTGCGATACTGACTCTTCTTTATAATCCGCCTGCGTATTCTTCTGTAAAATTACTTTGTAATACTCGTATTTTACGTTTTTGGACTAAAAATACCTGTCTTTCCAGATTCTTTCCATCTATAAAATCTATAACGGAATTATCTCAATCTTCGAACATGCGCTTTATGCAATTTCGGGCTCATGACAAATATGCTCTGCATTTATCTAAAATGGAAAAGGTAACCATGTTACTAATTTTTAAACATATAAATAGTCATAAATGGTCTCTATTTAATAATCAGTACATACTAACTTTGTTATTTTGACAGCGTGAGAAGGAACGAGGTTCACACATCTCATACATGTTCCGTCTGCCGTTCGCTGCGGGTTCCGTATTTTCCGCTTCTATGCTCGACACGTTGCTCTATCAAGCTTTCGTAAAGGATTATGTTATAACTTTTGTGCGGCTACTTCTGGGCGTAGACCAAGCGCCAGGATCAGGATTTCTAACCTCGGTAAGAAAACAAACACCAGCGATTGGCGCAAAATTATCGTTAATATAAAATGCTAGCGTCTTTTGCGAAAATCTTCACGTCATATTCATTTTCATCAATCATCGCGCACCGCGAATTCTCATATTATTCCAGCTAACCTATGCGAAATTATTTCATTTCTTAAATTTTTAAACATTAGTCAAAACGTATCTTGTAAAATTAACCCTTGGACTTATACAGATGAAAATATCGAAAGAAGACATGTGGATCCGTACATACGGGAGACTATATCAAAAGTTGTGTTCAACTACTTGCGAAATCCCCATTGGGATCTATCGCACCCAGGATACAAGCCTGGCCGAGCCCGCGCACCACGTGAGTATGTCGCCAGGGGCCCCATCAAGGTGGTTTTGGTCACGCTTTGCGAGAATGCGACCATCGCGCACATCGGTGAGTTGGATAACTCCTATATCGGGCAATATATTCCTCAAATACAGTCTATCGCCAACGTCTACCAATCGCCTTCAGTATTATCACACCGCTATTCCAAATTATTACGACTTTATTCCAAATTAGTAAAATAACACAAACTAACAGATCGTATCTTGAGTAGTCCCGAGTCTTTGGACTGTATTTCGGGTTAATCTTTAATATACCTTTTTGTATTCTCCTCGCGTCTGGCTCACACTTTTTCTGTTCTTTTAAATTGTCTACATGTACATTTCAAGCCTCACACCTGTGGAGTTTTGTGTAATTAGTTCTGGCATCAATATGTCTTTCTATCTCTTACACAATACTTGTTCTGTTGTTTGAGGTACACTCGCTTAATTTTGTATTGTTTCGTCGCAAGCTGCTGTAGCCAAAACTAATATATATTCGTTGCTTTTGCGTGAACACAGTTACAAAAACCTGTTGAGTATTCACGTACTCCTAATAACCGCATCGGATGTGACATAACAGCTTTAAATGATATCGAAGTACCTAAATATAAAGAATAAGAATGATTTAATAAAAAGAAAATAATCTCTCTTCAACATCTGACTATCGCAAGTACCTCGATGATCGCAATCCCGCGTGTGTATGTTGTCTTTTCGTAGCCTGTGAGATGCATGATCTGTTATAGAAGCCTAGCTGTTGATACAACGCTGCATAAAGTCATTAGTCAGCAATTATTGTGCAATGAACAATACAAATATCTAATTATAAAGAATATACTTCTCGTTTAAGCAATAGTCGAAGGGACATAAAAAAATACCTTAGAGTAGTTTTAAAGTTGCTTAAGCTTATAGCATGCCCTGTATAAACAAGCATTTATCGGTAAAAAATATTGTATCAATGTTGACATATATATGAAACAAGGTCATTTCAAATTCAGAATATGGGGATTATACATGCAGGTCTTGAAGTAGGCATTGAAATTAAAGTAGAAATTAGTGAGATACGCTTTTGAGTTAGGATTAGGGCTCAAGTGCGTGGTTGAGCCTTGGTGTGACTCACCAGTTGCAGCAGGAGGCGAGTGAGGGGGGTGGCGCGGCTGGGCGCGGGGAGTCTACCGGTTGTCTTGGCGGTTGCTACGGAGAGCGCACGCCCGCGGTAAGCTGCCGAGCCCTAATCTCTGGCGTACCGGACTAACGCCCAAATTCCTTATTCAAAATCATTGGCATTTAATTTAATAATATTCCGTTAAAGTATGCAAAATGAAATTCCAAATTTAAAATTTAACTAGTATCCATTATTTGTGTGAAATAATCAGTTCAGTTCAGAAAAAATAGATTTAATTATATGTTAACATTTGCTAATAAATTAAAAGCAATAAACGATAACTCTTAATAGAAATATTTAACAAAAAAAATGGTAAAAATTATGAGTTAATAGAAAGAAGTGCAATATCATAAAACAACGCGTGTCGCCTTAATATTATCTTAGCTAATTCCATTTTTAAGATAAGCCTTAGAACAGTTTAAACTTACGAATTAATCTAGTTATAGACCCATAGATTAGTAGTAGACAATAATATTTAGTTTATTTGGGCAGATACTATATAAATATTAAGTTTAGACATAATTTAACTAAATCGAGCATTACATTCTTTGAGGATTACGATATTTATTCTTACTATTCTTCTGTATCATTTAAAATACTACGATAGATACGTTATTATTTAAAATACTTGTATAACGTGTTAATCTAAATACCGTATTCCTTAAATATTTACTTAACAATCACTAACACGTTCACTTTTAATATCGTCTCGGTGAAGACATGCATGCAAACATAATTGTTACATTTTCGAGGCAGCAACAGTAATATGTTTATATAGCACAACATTTTGCAATATCACATATTTACTCATCACGTAATAAATAATTGTTGATGGCTTAATTGTGTAAGAAAATGCTGCACCAAAAAATAAATATTCATCATATTTTATCCAATGAACATTTGACAGTATTCCGCAAGTTTGGCTGACGAGGCTAGAGACAATCATATCCAACAAATTGAAAGAGCTGAAATCGCTAACCTGGTCCGTTCTCGAATGGAGTCCCTTAACCTTACTGGAGTTGATTACGATGACGTCAGTGAGAAAAGAAACAGCTTGTCCTATGTTATAATCAATCCAAGTTGCGATCTAAACCTGCAAGAAGGAGATATAATGTAAGTGATAGTTGATTTGATAATTCCAGTTCCATTATAATTAAGTGAGTTATAAATAACCGTCTGACTATATTTCAGATACCTAGTTCGCCCGTCGCCATTTTCTGCTCAAAAAACCTTCGAGAGGCACAACAGCCGTCGCAAGTCTAACATTAGTTTCTGCTCTCAAGCTCTGATTCAGGCTCAGGGAGCCACTAGCCGGCGAAGCTCAGCCATCGGTGGCGGCTACCCGCAACCGCGCGCACCTTCCCTTTCTACGACCAAAGCGAACTCATTGTCCCTTCCTGATAGTCCGACTATTCTCACGGATTTCCGTGGCCGTTCTAATTCGCTTCGTGTAGTCGATGATATCCTGCTTCGTCGCTCGAACTCCCTCCGCCAGGGCTTGAGTGGCGTGGGGCGTCGTAGGAAGAGCAGCCTCGAGGAGATTGGTATATCGCACTTCAACTCTTTGCTCCAACACCAGCAACAGCAGCAACAGCAAAACGCAAATGCCATCAAGATTGCTCTTAACGGTAGCATCGGTTTGGAGGTGACTCCGCCTGAAGAATATCCTGGAGACCGTATGCTTTGCGCCGGCCCGAGTGGCGCTATTCCTCTCGGCGGTTACCAGGACGTGGCGGCGGCTTTGCCGTCCACATCGATGACTCCAACATTACCACCGCCATCCCCGGACGCTCAGCATCTGCAGGGTACCATCGTATGATATAATCTGATGTGGGGACGACGTATCAATTCCGTTAGGAGGAACAAATGGACCTAGACCATTGACGAGGAACTGCACGGTTATACAAAACATACAAAACTAAATAGTAAAGTGAAACAAAAAAATCACATATAATTAAATATAAAAAAAAAACAAAAAATTCCTTTCCTCAAGTTCTTCCTCGGTCCTTGCTAGGTTTCCAAGACTCGATACGGGATTTTCATTCGTCGCGTCTCTTCTTTGCACGTATTTGTTATTATAACCTATGAAAGTAATCTCGATTTACAAGTGGGGTGGACTGGTAGCAAAGAGCTGTTAATTGTAAGAGGGATCAACTAGTTATTACGCAACGGGGTTTACAAAACATAATAAGGCAAGTGTATATAGCAGGGCTTACTTCTTTATTGAGTTGATACTGTATATAACCTAAACTTTGAAAAAAGAAATATAAATGTAATTCGTATTTAATGTGTATAAAGTACTGTATCTTTATTTATATTAGTAAAATATATTAACCATCATAGACATTAGATATAATCAAACTTCATAACTAGATTTAAATGTGCAAGCATTATATTATACTCAATTAAAATTTTGAAATAGATTCCGTAATTGAAACTACATACATATTCTTATTAATACTCGTATTAATTAACCATTAGATTAGTTAACCGTGCAATTTTAATTCTCATAGCATCAATGCAGTTATCTTAATAAAGTTCGTGTACACGCGATATTGATGTTTCAATTGTTAACCCGTTTCGTTTTGTAATTGAAATGACTATTTGGCTATAGTTTTGTTGTGGTATGGAGGTTCAAAATTGTTTGATGGTGTTTAATAAAAAACCGTTACGTGTTCTTCCCACAATGAATAATGACTAACTGATTTTTATAAATTCATGCATTATAATAGACATGTATAGTTTGTTCTAACACAACACAACATACAACATCAAAGAACTACATAGGTCCTTTTACAACTAATTTATTTCTACATTACATTTGAATTATTTAACCACTTAATTTCATAAAATTACTTTTTCATTGCTTTGTAAATAAATACTGATTTTTTTGACAAGGAACGTACTCAGAAATATTTGCAATTACTTTTAACAAACATGTTCATACAACATTAACATCAATATTCTATACAAATTACATTAGTTATGAACTTTTAAAATAAATATTATGATACTACTAAATTTAATTATTTAATCATCATGCTCAACATGAAATGAACATCATTTAGAAAATATATTTTAATTATAGTTTTTCCACTTTTAACACTGTACAATCTTATAATCCCGTCCGATCCAGGATGTTTATCCACCACACGGCCTAGTACCTATAAGAGCCTGGAGGTAGATTTTCAACCTTGATCAAAACGATGTCTCCAATGTTGAATTCTTCGATTTTCTTTAACCATTTACTTCTTTTAATAATCTTATTGTCTGCGACGTCAGAAGACTTTAATCTGCGTTGGCATCGCAACAAACTACTTACTTTAATGCACCCTAAACTAGGTTTTATTAATTTTGGAACTAAGAAATGACCTGGAGGTAATGAATCAATATTATCAACATTTAAAATATCCTGAGTTATTTATGGTTAAGAATTGAGACATGCTTCAATTTGATATAATAGTGTCGTTATCTCTTTAAAGGTAGAAAGTTGGCAGTCACAATGCCTTTAATCAAAATTTAGGCTATAAGCTGAAATGAATTTAAAATTCCATTAAAATTCCAAATGTGCATTTTTCTACAGCAACATTAACTTTTTATTGGCCCCAACAAAATTTCTACCTTAATCGCTCCTTAAGTCGGAACATCTTGCTTTCCGAGCTATACATCTCCGAAAGGCTCTAATTAACGCATCCAAAGTTAGATCTCCAACCAATTCCAGATGAATCGCTTTTAGAGACATGCAAAAAAAAACGGCAACATATTTGACTTTTGACTGTTTTTCCTCCTGTACCTTTTTTAAGTAGAATGTTAAATGGTCCTGCAAAATTCACTCCAGCATCCAGAAAGGGTCGTGTAAAAGTAACTCGGACCTTAGGCAAATCCCCCATAATTTGCTATATCACTTTAGAACTGTATAACTGCACAGATAAAACACCTTCGAATATGCAATTTTGTAAGATTTTTTACTAGTATAATCCAATATCTTGATCTCAAGTAACTTATTGTTAGTTATACTCCACCATGCAACGTATGTAGGTGCGCATCAGTAATAATTAAAGATGTCAACTTGTTTTTAGGGCCCAAGATAATTGGATGCTTACGTTCATGACGCAACCTTCCGCCCACCCTGAGAATACCATTTTCGTCTAAGAATGGATTTAGTGTTTTTAAGTTACCTTTTTTCTTTTTAATTCACTTTGTTTTTTAATAGAATATATCCCTCTTACAAAGTCTATTCCTTGAACTAATTCTATGGCTATCAATGATACTTTATCCAGTTCTTTTGTTGTTATATTTAAGTTAGGCTTTGGTTGCCTTTTAAAGTTTAAAAATCTCTTGGAAATTACTAAAGTTGATAATAGTTCATTTAAGGAATTGAAATGATCAAACTTCTCCGTAATACTATTGTTTTCTATGTTCTCGATTTTAAGATTTGTATTATTATATGTTCTCCTTTCTAAATCCGTTGTTGTTTTTTCGTGTTGGTTTAATTTTTTTTTTATTGTCTTTTAACCATTTTAATCCATGCCACCATAAATCATAATCAACCAAATCAGGTAAAAGCATGCCTCGGGACGCCATGGATTGTCTTGAGATTGTACATGGTACCAACTACAACCAATATTATCTAGGATAGTAACCTCTCCGTTACGTACAAACGTTTGCCATCTTGTCGGTTCCCCTTGCAACCATGACAATACTACAGTCGAATCAGTCCACACATAGATTTGACTTCGAGACAATTTCATGGCTTTACTTACTTGACTTAATAATTTTGACAAAAGTACCGCTACACACAACTTAAGCCGTGGTAGTGAAATCGGTTTAATAGGAGCAACGCGTGTTTTAGCAGCTATCAAAGTAGTTTTGTATTTACCATCTTTTAGTCGTATTCTTAGATAAGCTGCACCATTAGCCTTAGTAGAAGCGTCACAGAAGCCATGTAGTGAAACATAAGTAATATTAGTAGGTGTATATACTATATTAGTATGTGCTCAAAACTTTGTCGTATCTTAATGCATTCATTTTTATTTTCACTGTCTACTTCTTCATCCCAACCAATTCTCTTGATCGACAGATTTTGAATTAACATCTTTGCCATTACAAACGCAGGAGCAAGCAATCGAAGAGGATCTTATAATCTTTGTATCTCAGCTAAAATAATTCGTTTGGTGAGACTATAAGAAAGCGTTGGCATCATAAAATCATAGTGAAATGTATCATCTCCAACATTCCAAGATAAACCTAAAGCGCGTATCGTACTATCTAATTGAATATTAATGTTGATTTGTGAACTTCTTTGTGAAAGATGAAATGTTTTTAAAAATTCTATGCTATTAGAAGACCATTTTTGCAATGTAAAGCCTCCGTTACGCAAAATAG
>DWHK01000651.1:0-13134 GCA_018247855.1 Graphium androcles
ATTGATTACTGTGGCAAACAACACGTCATATAATCTGTTGTCTACCGGAGTAAAGGAGGAAGTCTGGTCTATGGTATAACTCTTCAGGATGAATAGACCAGCGTGGCAAAATTGGTGCCCATTTCCGTTCACTTCCATCACTAGTCCTATTTGTGGCTATAAAGGTCAGCAACGTTTTTGCTACTCTCATTGTCCATGATCAGTGGTTATCATTTATATTTACATTAACCGTTTTGCTGTTATTTCTCCTTCTACATAAGAATAATGTAGCATGATCTCAATAAAGACCACCTTAAACTGAAACTTTGAGAACATTTCCTTCAGTCCGGTCAGTGGGGTAAGAGGAGATTGTTTTATCTGTTGTCTCTAATACATCTGAAACTTTGGAATGATAAAGACCGTAGATCCTAGGATGTTAGGTGAACGAAAAACTTGCCTCACATCAATATTCGTCACTGCTAGATCCAATCTAACTACAAATAAACCGCTTGAAAGACCAGAGCCTCCGATCGGAACGACACATGCAAAACATCTGCGGCGACGATTCGATATCAAACAAAAAGCAAAAGCAAAAAAAAGAGAACAAAACGACAAATGCACAAGAAAGAAGAACAAGGGGACACGAATCTCCCGCGACGCACGTCAAATTAGCACCGCGAAACGAAAATAGCCATAGCGCAGGGGCCATTCTAATTATTTTGATGAGTCAGAGCCGAAATACAATTAATCTCGGCCGCTTCCCCGAACTGTCTGGATGACGGACGGACTGAAATATCGTCGCGTTAGCGGCATCGGGTTCCGATTCCATCGGTGCTGCGTATCAAACGCTTTCGGCGGAGCGCAGAACCGCTGGTGCTGATGCCCGCTTTTATATCCGTCACGCCTGGCCGAAAAGTGGATCACGCCGCGTGATGGTATATGTCCAACCAGGGGCGTTTTCAGAATCAATTTCCTTTTCGGTAATGAAAGAAACGGTAACTGACAATAGAATTGATATTTGATTTCAAGAGTTACTACTACTGAAAAAGTGGACTTGCGTCTAAGTATATTAAACGTTAAGGTTTGCATGAGTCTTATGTCTATGTAGTCTGCTATTGCTGTACCATGTTGAACGTCAGTCGTGTCGCCAACATAAGCGGTTAGCATTCGGTTTGGCTTCGGTAGACATATAAAAGTATATTTTTTGCGACTGTAATCCATTAGCCGCATACGTACAATATCCATGGATGGCTGGATTTAGCTGACGTTTAAGAGAACACCTGGTGCTGTGCACTTTAATATCAAATAATCGAAAAACCGAGATCGAGGTGTGACATATTTTTTTCGATGTAAATCCCAAAGAACAGTTAATAGAGTTAACTTTCTTTTGTATTTAAATGTGTCAGAATATGCTACATTTTCCAATATATTTAGATATGACATAAATGTATGATACACAAATGTGACTTAGTAAAAGCACACACAAACATCGTTATGATGTAATTGTGTGACAGCATTGTCTAAAAAAAGAGTAGTTTAATTCGTATTACTCGTACAGGAACAGTATTGACAATAATCAAAGTATGTCGGAAATCTGATTGATTTCGCTATTTACAAAATAAATAGGACGACTTAGAAGAGATTCTAAAACTTTTTCTTCATTGATTAGCAAACGTCAAGTTGATCATGACATCTGACAGGTGATCAATCAACCCGCGCCCGTAGGATCGCTCTCAATGAACTGTCTAATTTAGGAATAGCTAATGCCCTCGTTATTTCTAGGCGTAACGGAAATCAACTGTCGCATCCCGACTCCCGCTGGGATATCGGCCAAGATCTGATGTTACATCAGATCCGTTTGGTGCTTTAGTCATTCGCAATTTCACGAAGGTTATTAGATTTGCATTGAACAGCTACTGTAGTTATCGGTCGTATTCTTTAAATTACAGACTGTTCATAGTTATTAAAAATAGCAGTCCATGTACAATTTTATGAGAACATCACTAATTTTCACCTCGTCTCCGTGAATGGTTACTGATATTTTGTGAATAGAATGAGTATTTTATACACTCATTGCAATAGCAAAGAAAATTTTAGGAAGGTTGTTCACTAACACCATTATAAGTTACAAGTAAATCTATCATTTAGACTGGTTTTCTGTTAGAACGTGAGTGACCCTGGACAACCTGGTTTAATCCTTCATCAGTTCTATCATATCGTCTGTCTTATGTGACCACAATTAACTTACAATAGAAATATTATGAAACTTAGTACTACTGCCTATTAAAGTAATTTCTAATATATACTGTTTATGGTCAAATAGTATTGGCCTAGTGGTAGCTTAGTAGTATAAGGTCTTGCTTTACAAATCGGAGGTCGTGGGGTCGAATCCCGTGGGAGGACAATGACTTTGTTTTATTGTTTCTCGGTTGGATTAAGGCAATGCGGGCTAATCACCCAAATGCCTGAAAATAGTATAGTGCACCTTTGCGTGTGCGCACATTTGTGCACTATAATATCTCCAATAGGTTTATTTCTGAGTAGCTTGACCGCCGCGACCGAAATTCTATCAGGAGGAGTTTATGTTTTATTTACTAAACCACAAAATAACGTGCAATGGAAATGTTCAAAATTGTGTACACCTAACTGTCTATTGAAATAGTTTCTAATAAATACTGTTTACGGTCAAATAGTGCTGCGCCACGTGACTAATCACCGATCGCTGTCGACGCAACAGTTAACCGTTGACAACGCGCCATTGTACAACGAAACCGTCTCAGGCGCGTCTAGCGCGCGCTCGTAAATCAAACGCCCCACAAATCGCGCCACAAACCCCGAATAATGAGCACGGATCTAAACGCCGTAAAAATATGATTTCGAGTGGGGTTTTTTAATCCCGCCGCGCGTTTACGACCGTATAAAACTTGATTAATAACGACGAGAGGTAACGGCGGCGTATTTGTGCCTGGGCATAGAGGTTACACAATGTTGCGTTGACCCCCGCGATTGTTTGGCGTTGACCCATATATGGACGCATTAATGCAATATTTTGACGAGACAGCCGAATGTAATCAAACCCTTGTACGAGGATTAGTTGACATTTGTTGTTGTACAAATCCCCAAGATGTGACGAAATCTTAAAAACAAGCAAAATCCGGAAGTAAAAAAAGCAAAGGCATTATCATATTATTTGTAAATACAAATAATCCCAATCGTTTCTTCCAGCGCCGTTGTAAAAGAGTTATGCGAAATGAATTTATATTTAATTTATACTTATAAGTATCGCTTATTCAAACTAATAAGACAGTATTACTTTAAGGTCCGTAGGAGATTGCTCGTATAATTATTTTCGTCAGTTTCTAGCAGCTATATAATTATTTCGAATATTTAATTTATATGAAGCTGGTTAATTCAGGATACTGCCGCCCTAACAAAAGAATCACTTTATTGCAAGACGATGACACAATTATAACTACGTATTTATATTGTAAAATTAGCTAATCGCATGACGTTAGGACCTACTTTCTGTAAATTATATTTTTAATATCAATCCATCTGTAACTGTTTAAACTAGTCTTCTGACTATAAATAGTTTTAATTGTACGACTAGAAAGTCCCTTAAAGTATTTCAAAATCTCCTTCCCTATTGAAAACGACGCGTTGCTAATTTTAATCCTCGTCAAAAATCTTAACGAACATATGTAACGGACGACGAATGTGGAACAATGCTTTCTAAATTATGATTCTTACGCATCTGTCAGTCTGTCATGTCGGTGCGACGGAATTCCGTCTGAGGGGCATCATCGAAATTCTTAGTTATTTAGCAATGTAATTAGTTATTTATTTATGTTTAAAAGTTTGGTTTGTTTTATCTTCATACATTTCATTAAATCATTAGTGTAAAGGAAAGGATTTATTCTATAGAGTTAATTCTTTTCACTGGCTGAATAAACATTATCTGTGATAGTGACCGAAAAATTAAATCGAAGCTATTCTTTTTTCAAAATAAATTCGAAGTGAAATTCGCTCTTTATATTCGCGGTCACCTTGTCGCGTGTCTTATTAGGATTCAGGTCGGGACGTCTGGCCGATGGGGAACGCGTAATATATCTCGTTACGGATCGAATTTATTCATTGGACACATATATTTTATTGTTGTGGCCGGCGCGGCCGGTATCGCCGCGGGGCCCTATAAAATTATACGAATAAATAATCCGGCGATCGGGCTCGTAATTAAAAACATAACTTATTAATGGCCGTTTATTAAAGCTGGCCGGTTTCGCGCCTCGCGTCGCTTCCCGCGTCTTTTCGAATTATTTACAATCTGTATTCCTTACCATACGTCATACGCCTAAAAGTCAGAAATGTTCCAAGTTTAAAGTGATGTCTAGTCAATCGAATAAGATCAGTTTAGTTGAAATGATATGTTCTAGTCCAGTAAGAAAGAATTTTAATTTTTTACTATACTATTATTTCCCAAAAATACTTTGAAGTCCAAATTTTGGTATTTTTAAAAATAGCCTAGTTGTTGATAATGTGTTGATTTGAAGTTTTATTTCTTTTTATTTAGCAATTTCCATAATAAAAACAAGAAATCTGTTAAATAATGAACAACGGACGTCAAATTAAATTTGTTTTCGCCAGTTCTCGTTTCTCAAAACCGTTGCTGGCAACGTTGACTAACGAAACGGTTAAACACTGTCGACCCGTGAGTTACTGCGATTTGGCCAAGATAAATTGGCATCGCCTTCGCGGATCGGAGATCGGAGTCGGAGGGCGATATTGCTTATTTATTTTCCATTCCAATAATACTTGAATTACGATAGCCAGGTCCAAAGCCTGCATGCTATGTGGTGTAATTGCCCCTTCATTATCTTTGGGGGGTCATTCTTTTAGGTTCGGTCTCATAGCGTATTATGGTGGAGTGCTTTAATTCCCAAAATATTTTTAGTCAGTCAAATCATCTGCCAAGCAAGAGTTATTCCATTATACCTCTTTCCTCCCTCCTTTTCCTTTTTTATTCCCTTATACTAAGTTTTTTTAATTCGTATAATGTTTGAAAATTGATGAATGTCTTTAATGCAAACAGTAATTAATGTAGTTATTGTATCTCTCAGTAATATATTGGTACAAAATTATATTGTCTACATTTCTGTATCTTATATATGATAAAGCCTATTTAAATATATTTAGGCTGCAATGACAAATGCACCGCGAAATATTTAATGGCAATCAGATGCCTACCAATTTATAATGGCACAAAACTAGTTTGTTTTACAGTTTTAAATTTTTTTTTGTGTTTTTTGTTGTAGTTAAAATGTGTTAACTATAGGCATAGGAAATTTTAAATTAATCATAAAGGGTTAACCTCCGCAGATTAGTTTACATAAGAATTGTATCTAATCCGGCTGAGGTATATTTAAGTCAACATTGACCCAATTATCTGGTCTGTTGACAGTGTTAGAATTTTTCTACATAATTAATCACTACGAAAGTTGTCCGTAACGTCCCGTTGATATCATCAGCATTGCGCCGCCCACAGTCCAATTCATCAGCAACGTATAAGCATTAGTAAATCGCGAGGCGTCGAAAGAGATCTGCTTATTTCATACGAGCGTATCTCACGTACAGCTGGCCCGAAACAACAATGCTCGACAAGGCGCGGAGAGAACAATAAACCGGTTGATTTATTTTAATAAAGTAATTTATGGGCCCCCGAACAAATTGGCCTCGTCGGCCTATCGAGTATCGACACTCGATAAAATCGATGTCGATATGTCGATACGGCACGTTATTAATGGTGAACTTATTGTATGGTTTTAATGAGATGCGAACACCAATTTGTGTCTATTGATATATCGTGTTCTTACATCGATGTGGAATTACTTTTAATGCGAGTAATATGTTAGAGTTGTGTGTGATATAGAGATTTATCGAGGTTTGAACGGAATTTAATTATACGTCCGTTATGTCAAATATTCTTTTAAGCCGCAATAAAAAGGGTTTTAACGAAAATTGTTCTTGTTACAAAATAGTTTCTTTATTTGATAATTTAATTGACAACAGGCAAAGTCATAGGGTGCAGTTCGTTGAAATATATACATTATAATATTGAACAGCTTTACCCGCCACGTTGAATAATTATATATCCGCTGTGCTCGTGCTTTATAGGTAGCAATACTTAGCTGTTGCCATCTCACAGCCTCAAGTTCCAAGTTCTTTTGCAACGGGTACCGAGATGGCGTCCGATAGCGCGCCTCGTAAATCCCCATCGGCCATAACTCGCGCGGCTTAATTACGAATAAATAAATAAATAATTGAATGTGAGAGGGCCGGGGGCCTAATCGATCGTGCTAAGGTGCTAACAAGGGGCCGAGTTGGCTCTGAAACGAATCAGAACGGGACCTGGTTGCTTTACAGCTCGACTGTGCTAAATAATGGTGCAGATTTGGACGAATTTCGAATATGATGTCTCCTATCTACGAGAGATACGGCCTCCGCGCGCGAGATTTTGTAGTGGACTATTCATAATATTCTTTAATCTGATAGCTTTATGTCGCGGACACTCAATGCTACTAGTGTTTTCTGGTAAGAGTATTTAAACGAAATATTTACGACGAATGAATTATGTAACCATTTTATATAGCATAATTATTTTTTATTTTTTTATTTGAGTAATAACATAGATAGAGAAGTACTACTTTATTCAAAGAAAGTAACCTCTCGTTATTCATTTTATCCCAGCCATGGATGCAGCGCCGATGGCTTACCTAATAATTTTTAGATAAGTTGCTCTGTTTAATAACTGAAACCATTAAATAACTAAGTAAAACAAGAATCTCTGGTGCTTTGATATGACTTTGAAAAGTTGGTTAAAATAAGAAAAACCCTGCGTAGCTGTAAAAATCTCGTCTCCTTTAAAAACCTGCCGGTATTTCATAGCCCTGTCAAGTCCGGACCACAATATCCGCAAACAGTCAGTCAGTCAGTCTGTTTGTCATCGTGGAGAACTTAAGAAACCGATACCTTCCCGTCCGAATATAGTAACGCTAAAAATGCATTGTGTACATCTCCGTCGGACGGTTGACGCGTATCCATTTCTGAAGACGGGAATAGTCGTTGTCCTATGAAAGGTATAAATATTATATCTTTTATTTCAATAGAACGAGGGAATATTTGTAGCTGAAGACACTAAATATTACACAAAACAGGTGTTGTCTACGTAGCCATATATTTAATGATTTTTCTGTGATACATCACATTCCAACCATTAAATTGCAGTACTTTCATTATCTTTCTTTTCGAATACTTTTTTAAAGTATATTGGAAGAATCTTCAGTAATATTATTATTAAAGTTCACCACTATTGACGGTGTTTATTTTCAAATAGCTTAGTTTTCTTCTTGTTTTTACATTAGATGTTGCCAGCAATGAAAGAAAACAATTATGTTCTTATTTCAAATTATGTTTTCTTTTTTTATGAACGACTGACACGTATCCATTTCTGAGGGCGAGAGAAGCCGTCCGTCCTATGAAATTAAAGGCTAGGTCTTAGGATTAATCTTAAAATCTCAGGATAAACGCCTTAATAATAGGATTTAGAAATATCTATGTCAGTATACTAAATAGTATACTATACAGGTGATGACAGGCTGTCGTGAAATGATTTTTCCGAGATACGTGAAACTATTCACAAAGAGAAAAGAACGCCATCTTCCTTTATTTAAATTACAGTATACTACTTCAATATATGTAATAACGTTTTACCATTGAAGATGTGACTGTTTGTCTAAATCGTTTTATTTTTTGCGTGACATGTCGCCAGCAAAAAAATGTTATGCGTTCTTATTTCAAATTACGTTTTTCTTTTTTTTTACGAGCGATTGACGCGTATCCATTTCCGAGGACGAGAATAGTCCGTCCTATGAAATAAAAGGCATCCATCGTCGGCGACGAACATCGAGATTACCGGGATGTCACGGATAGCCGGTCGTTAGAAGGTAATTAGCTCGCGGATCACTCGACGGCTTTATTTCAATGCCGGTATAATTTATAGCTGAAAACACTGGGTTACCTATGATTTGTGTCGGATGATTTTTCTACAAGGATTCAAGTAGATTGCAGTGAGAATAGAACGCAGTGGTCTTTTTTTCGAAATTACAGGTAATCTGTCTAAATAATTCTTATTCGATTAAATTAGACTAGTGTGAAAAAAGGCTTCTTCTATTTTTTACTTGAGTGATACTGGCAGAATACTAAGGTAGACGTCAGTAGCAAGTGAAAAAACGATGCCGTTCTTTTTTTAAAATGGATATACATATATGCGATTACTTTTGTAGTTAGTACCTATTGCGTCACACGACTTACAAACATTTTAGCATTTATAATTTGAAAAGGGTTTTTCGTTACATATTGGCTTTTGTAAATCGATTCCAAAGTTAACTTTCGCCGGCGGATTCGTCTGTTAAGCGGCAATTAAAGTTTTCCAGTCGCCATTGTGTCGCCTAAGTGGGAGTGACGAACGGAGCCAAATTGCCTCGCCTATGTATCGCTAACGACGTGGCCAAAAGTGATTATTTATACGCACCGATGACAGCGCTTCCGACTTTTTCACTTGCGGCGACAATCCCGTAGGAAAACAGGTGAAACCGAACGATCTAGATATTTTTTGCGTTCGGTTCTGTGTTTGTGTGTGTTTTTAGCGGAGCAAGCGCCTGGTTTTTGGGAAATTATACCGTTCTACAATATTCTATCAATATTCTTATCTAACCAGTGACGTAACTAGAGCTATGCCTGTGCCACAGGTCCCTGTGATATTGAGATAATTATGAGATTTATGAGAATTATGACACTAGATCGCTCGCACCGGGCGTAACAGTCCCGGTATCGGTACTGATTGTTACATGTTCCGCTGGATAATTATTGCTATCCATTACGCTGATAAAAAAATTTAAAGGGAACATTAATACAAAATTTGCATCGTAATACATTGCATTAGTAGTAGAAGGATACTTTTTAAATAAATGTTTCATTACTACAATGTGGAATATGAATTCAAACTCAAATCGGCTTACGTTAACAAGTCTTAGCAACTGTAATATCACGGCTAATATTAGTCCATTATATTTCTTTAAAATCTAGAAATAGTCACCTTAATGGACGTTCATTAGCCATTCGTGCCAAAACAATACGCGACGCGATGACGAAAACGAATACAATTCAGCCGAAATAAGATGAAACGTTTTAAAACAATAAATGGGTCACATGCTTATTCTATCTTGCTCTAATAGCTAATCATTATGCAGCGCAGAAATGACACACAATGAAGTTACCTGTACAAGAAACCTTAAGTGATAGCATATGAACATGTTAAGGTGCAATATATCTTATTTCAGTTTATTTTAAAACTACTACTACTGCTTGTTCTTTTCTATCGCCGCTAATCAAACATTAATTAGTCTCCGATACCAGTCAACAATTTCATTGGGCCTCCATCAAACAATTAAAACATGAAGTATCAACACTAAGGAACAGTAAAATCTTGTTTATAAATTTATTAAATTTTTTTTAGAAACATATACAGCGTAACATAACATAATCTGGTAGAGTTATGAGCCTAGCGATAGATGAATAGGATATCTTGAGGTCTGGGTCGTGAGGAATAAATAATAACTTCGGGCCTAGTTCACCACGTTGGACCACTGCGGTCCACCACTACCACTAAAATCACATATGTACCATCAGGATTACTTACTTATCTATACTGATATTATAAAACTGACTGGTTTTTATGGTCGTTTGTTTGTTTAAGCGCAGTAGTCCCTTTAACTTCTAGATGGAATGGAAAAATAAAATATTCTTATACATGATACGCATGTTCATGAGGAGTAGTTTAGATTACCTACACAAAATTTAGCATAAAATTAAATATGCATGCCTTTTTGGGTTGCCGGACGGCCATTCCTACCCCCTTCTTTTCCCACTTACCTCCGAATCCTAAACATGTTCGTGACGCAACCTACCCAATAAATATATTCTATTCAAATACCCAGACTGGCAACGCACACGAAACTATTCGGATGTTGTGTGTGTTCACTGGCGACGGGATCACTTAACATCAGGTCAACCGTCGATCGTCAACCTCTATATAAAAGAAATCTAGTAGAAGCCTACGACCTCTAGGAGCCCAGCAAATGATAAGGCGGTTCACGGCTAGTTTGCAAAGCACTCGAGGCTAAGAAATAAAATTTGGGCTATTGCGCAAACCTTGTTTGCACACTATATCCGCTGGAGCGGTATTCATAGCGGGCGGACACGTTATCGCGCAAAGATACGGACATTATCTCATGTCCGTACCGCGACTTATTATGTGTGCTTTTCTCACGGAAATGTTATAAGGTGAACGCTTTTTATGGGAAAAGCTCGGTGGAAAATCTCGTCTAGGCAAGTGCAAAATCCGCTTTAGCTATAACATACAGGCTAATTAAACCATGTAATTTAGTGTAAAATTTAATTGAAAACTAATAGGAGTTTCATCAATTCACGTTTCTATTTAAAAATATTTTTAAATTTGAAAAAGGACTTATAAGCAAAAAAATTTTTACTTATTAGAAGTAGTTAATATGCATATCTCATCCAGGGAAGAAAGAATGTTGCTAAGACAAACTAAGAAGGTATTTTGGTGATTTCTCCAAAAATTTGGGACGATAAAACCTTCGTGAGATTAAACTCAATGTTTCAAATCGTACCACAAAAGCGTCATATTATAAAGAAGCTGTCCCACGCAACTTCGTCTGCGTCACATAAGATTATTCACTAAATCACAAAATAATTTTCCCCGTTTTTGCGACATTTTTCATTGATGTTTCGCTCCCATTTGTTGTAGAGTGAGTTTATATAGCCTAGAGTTTTAATGGGCTTCCCAAAACTGAAAGAAATTTCCAATTCGAACCAGTAGTTCCAAAGGTTAGCGCGTTCAACCAAACAAACAAAATTACCATCCAGCTTTATAATATGTGTACACATATTGAAGTGAAGCTCTTAGAATTATGTATATTCATCGCTTGTTATAAAATTTTTTTTACTAGTTTTCATCAGTTCCAAGGTTCGAAAATGTCGATAGCTTACCCCGGTAGGCGGTACCGGGCATGGAGCCCGATACATACGCCCCTTTCCCGGGCGGATCGTTACCGAGAGATACCTTCTCCGATCTCGATTTATTGAAGTACAAGCACATTTACTTTAACTTGCGTATCTTCGTCCTCATTTGCCTTTATACCCAAGCCTGAAAAAGCTTTCCAAATTAAGCTATGAATATAATTTTACTTTATCATAATATTAATTCATGAAGCTTTGTAAGTCTTTTTACGAAAACTGAGCTGGTTGAGTAGTATGAAATTTACAGTTAAAATTTATGTAGAGGAAGAGTGCAGAAAGCTAACATTTTTATATAATAAACATTAGAAATACACTAAATTTATAAATAAGACCATAACACACACTGCCATGTCATTTTATACATCACACTGATATAATATATAAACATCTAAATTGACAAGCTATTTCTTCTAAAAAGTGCATGAATTGGAAAGTGTGACATTTCGAATGCAATAAAGCTTATGCGGAGGAGATTGCGGGATCTCTAGTTAAAGCTCTAGGAAAAGCCATTTGATTAAGAACATATAAGAACAAGAAGATAGTAAGTGGAAGACAATTTCTAATAATTTTCCGGTTTTTAATTCCTCATTTCTACCATGTATCATAATTTTGTTAAAGATTATAGGTTTTAAACAATTCAGAAGTTTTGGTCGATTTAATATAACTATATTTTATACAAATTAATAATTAATTTTACTAACAAAATTATGGTCAAAGATCAGTCATCGAATATTTATATGTCTTGAATGTTTTTAAAATCTTCGATTTAGTTTTGAAGGTCTTAAATCTTCAATTCAATTTCGCCTTATTTTACTTAAGTTTCGTGTGATATTTGATCGATTTTATTTTATTTTCTATAAAGGAAACTTTTTTAATATTAAATGTCAAAAACAACCTTTAATTCATGATTCATTCACTAACAATTTTGTCTACTCTTATATTTTTAAACAAGTCATTCTGACCGATTTATTCAGATAATGGATTCAGCGGAAACAGATTGTTTTATCAAAGTATTCGTATCGTCAAATATTTCAATATCAACATTTTTAATATTGATATCGTATGTTATGGATGATATTGGGTTAAAAACAACTGGTCGATAACTAGAAGTATTATCGCTACACGCATAAGTAGGCATTATAGGGCGCGGCGGGCAGGAAGCGGTCTGATGTTAATAAGCAGATAACTTAACTACAAACTTATCCCTTATATGGTGCCCCTTATCTGAAATCGATTGGAAAGCATATTGGGCTTTAACTGGATGGTGTAAACGCTAAAATTCAATGATGATGTAAGGGAATAATGTAAAATTATGCGTTACACATGAATTGGTATGTGAATTTCCATATATGCATTTGTTTCAACGAGCTCTATATGCCTAAAGGTTTTTAAGGATCAGTTAACACTATTTTTATCAATTTGCAACTTAATCAGCATCACGAAGATATTTTATTATAATTTTCTTTACAAGAAAATCAAGTCTCTTTTCACTTGTAGTCTGTCTGTAAATCTCTATTGATCAAGTTTGTAATCCCTTACAAACTTAATCGAAAACCTGTCATGTACAGGTTGGTGTTTGTTATATGACCTTTTTTTTAATCGATCGCAAAATTGAAATATCAACTGCCAGTTACAATACTTTTGGATTGTTTGGGTATTTTGACTATACGCTACCAAGTTCAGCCATTGTTTGAAGAGTGAGGATGAACGGTGAAATTATGAATTATATTAAAAGAACCATCGGACCTCACCATTTCCTCACAATCCACTCTGTCACCCCTGCGGCCCGTTTATGTTAATGCTCCATTGTGGCCAACGCCTCATTTGTCCCATCAGCCATTGTCAAACACTCTGCCCTTTGACTCCATTGTCAGTTTTTTGTGGGATTATTTTATTTCCGTTATGTATAAACTCTTTTGTTGTCTCACCCAACTTAGGGTGGATGTGTGTGTCTCTATATTAGATTTTTTCTTTTTCTCACATTTCACACATTCAACC